>JAYJMH010077863.1:0-32934 GCA_036873815.1 Phacellophora camtschatica | reverse complement strand
ATTCACTTGTTTACATTTTGTTCGTTGCAACTTCCGCCATATTGGTTTTATTTATTGTTTGTAGCCTTCAAACAATAGACAACGGAGCAAACCTCACTGACATTGGTACTAATGGTAGGGAGCAATTTCATTATTTATCATTTCGCGGCATTTTTCAAATAAGCGACTCATTAACCTCGGTTTCCAAACCTGTTCAATGAGCTTGCGCGCGCATAAAAAGAACATTTTTCCTCTATGCTCGTTTCGCCTTTTAGTATTTCCTTTCCTTTCGTTCCGTTACCCTCCGTATTCCGTTACCCTCCATATTCCGTTTCGCTTTCCGTTTCGCTTTCCGTTTCGCGTTCCGTTTCGCGTTCTGTTCTTTAGAAGCCAAAATAGAGCTTGTTTCAACCAGTGTCTTCGCAGCATCTGTGCCCCGCAGCGTTAGACTTACCTCCACCTCTTCATTTCGCGCCAGTTTTTTTTCATGACATTCTTCATCAATCTGAAAGTGCCACAATTTTCACTGACCACATAGGCTATCTGACGTCTTTGAAATTTGAACAGCAAGTAATTTGAAAATTCATCAGAATGAGCTTCGGCAAGTATTCATTAATTTTTTGCTATTTTGAAAATGTTGAGTGTAATAATATGTATCACAAGCAAGGTGTTGCATGTTAGGCCTAGTCCAGGGACCGTCTGCAGAGTGTGTCATCTGCACGCACGAGATTTGTTTCAAGATTGTTCTATGCACGCTGGTGGGGGGGGGGGGGGGGGGTTTAGTAGTTAATGTATTTAAAACTGGATTGAAAATCTGAGTCAGTCGGTGAGCAACAATACAATAATAGCAATTCTCGAGAAAAGGAAACTTCCAGACTAAGGGCTGCACGCTTTCCTCTGTCAGAAAATGCCCCTTTTACATCAGACAGCAAAACAGAGCAAATCCATCAAAAAGCCTTGTCCCCAATCTCTCCAATTTTCTCTTGAATCTAGATGAATTCAAAACTCATTACATGCATTTAATACTTTTCTTCAATTTTTCATCAGGTGGTGGATTTGGTGGCAATTACCAGGTATTATAACATTAGGTTTTCATTCATGATCTTTAAAATATTTTGTTGACAAATCATGCGACCAAAATTTCTTTTAAGATTTTGATTATGCCTTGTTCATAAATTAACATCTTTCTTACTACATAGAAAGGAATTTGTGGTTGGTTGAAATTTTACATTATTAAAATAAATGTCCCTTGCCGGCAGGTGTATTCTGCTGGTTGCAGGTTATTGATTGCAGTTTACGGCAAAGGTCTGTGTGGTCAACGAAAGAGGTCCCATCTTAAAAATGCTGGGAATTTTTGCGTGCCAGGGGGTTTTGACATCCAAAGCGGTTTCATTCCATTGTGTGAAACAAATTAAAACTCAAAACATAATGACAATTCATCAGGACTGCAATAGGATCAGTTTACTTGCCAGAGACCAGAAGTAAGTATTTTTATCTGTCTTACATTATTTTATTAAATATCAGTATGCATATTAGCTGAATATAGCATTTTTTGCGTTTTTGGCAAAAATTCGTTCTGCCAAAGTTTTCCGTGCAAAAATTATTGTTGCAATATTTAATAAAATATTAAATTCGCGAAAATTTGTTTGCCTAATTTTTTGCAGTAATTAATTTGCCATAATAAAGGAAAGATTCAAAACCGATGAGCATTTCGCTCTTCAAAAAGGCGTACTAAGATGAGTGTTCATTCACATTTTAATCTCTTAATTTATTTGTTTTAATTTCATAGTGTTTTAATACACCTAACCCCCTGACTTACAAAAGAGAAATTTACGGCCATACTACATAGCCACACAGCCCTTGGTCGTAAATGTAACCTGCAGTCAATAACCTGCAATCTGCAGATTACACCTGCCGGCCCCTTGCATTCCATTTAGTTGGGCCCAACTATGTCTGGTATGGACTTTCAGCTAAAATAATGGGACCATTGTTTTTTCTATTGTTCAGCAGCATATTCAAGATAATGTCTGACATAGAGTTTAGACAGTTGCATCCTGGAAAATCTCACAAATTCAAATCTGCCACATGTTTTCCCAGGTTTTTATGAAAACATATTTGTTTTCCTTGATTTAGGGAATAGACCCACTTGGTTTGAGGAGAGTCAAACTTAGCTGTACATTGAACTTGTCTTAAATCTTCAAAGTGAAGTGTACGGCAGTACAACACTTTCTTTTTTATACAGGATATGGGAGGTGGTGGATACACAGCAGAAAGCTCTCCATCAAATCTTGATTCATCACAAGGGAGAAAGGTGAGGAAATCTTTTATCTATTTGTGTTTGTTTATTGGGTGTTTGTACAATAGAACCTAAGACAGCTGGCTCCAATTAAAAATTATTTCAAAACCAGCAATCGGGCTTCAAGCTGAGAGGTGTGAAGGGGGGCGTGGAGTTGTGCATTGGGAATTTCGACATTACATGGAAAGGCTGGACATTATATGGAGAAGCTTCTGAAAGATATACATGATACTGTGTATTTGTTTATAAATATATTTTTAAATCTTAATGCAGCTATTATTTGTAATTCTTTGTGAAGTACTGTATATGTCAATATTTATTTCACAGAATAAAAAGGATGGCAACCAGTCATTAATTCCAGTTACAGCAGCAATGTTACACAAAGCTGAATATAATAAAATTGGTGATGTATATAAATTGAATGGAACTGAGCTTCACCAGGTGTGTGTATATATATATAATCTAGATTGTGTACCAACCCAATATACCAAAGCTTTACGGTTTTATATCATTGTCAATTTAAACAGGTTAAAATATTTGTTGCATTTTTTACTATTTGTTTTATTGTTTTTTCTTGTCTAAATGCATTTCGAGTTGATTAAAATGCAAACGTTTACTATATTCTTGAAGGTAACAATAGTTGGGGTGATTAGAGAAGTACAAGAAGCATCCACAAACATGATCTACAAACTTGATGATATGACTGGAGACACTGTTTTGGTCAGAAAATGGATTGATTCTGAAGTAAATTTTCCAATATTTATTTAAAAAATTTTGATATAAATTATGTTGAGATAATGTGGCAGAATCTTATTCAAGACTAGATTTTTCTTGTCATTTAAAAATCACCAAGTTGTAAGCACATCTGGTTTTTTATTTGATAGTCTGAGAGGCACATGTTTAATTAATGCAGTTTAAATCATTTGTTCAAAATCATAAACTCAAATTGTATAATTGTATTTTAACTTTCTTCTTTGAGGAAAATCAATCTGAAGCAATGAAAAGATCCCAGTGCAGGTAAGTAGCTGAACTGTACAGTATATTGTCATAGATCTTTGTGAAGTCTTATGATACATAAATACAGCTTATTGACTTACTTTACTATTTATTTAAAAATTTTAAAGTTTAGTTAAAGCCAATTTTTTAGCACAAGGTAAGGCATTACTGGATTTATTTCACACCATGCAAATAATTATATCATAGAATGAAATAATTTTTCTGAGTAAGAAGAAAAATTGGTATTTATCTGTATTTAAAATAAAGATGTGTCTACTCTGTATTCTAGCTTGTAGCCATTTGATAACTTTGGCTGCTGATTTACAAAAAATGGAAAAAGTTGTGTAAATTGAGATAAACATGATGGGTTAATAGCATTTGAGATCATTTTGTACTTTGGAAAAAAGGTCTTCAAAATATAATTATTTTTATTAAAATTGTGATGCTGAGGTGACTGGCATGAAATGCTTTCGATTGCAACATGATTGCAAAATGGTGTGAGAGATTGCACAATGTTGCAATAGGTTGTGCGGTCTTGTATGGCGAGTTAGGAAGTTTGCATGTCAAGGTTAGTTATGGTCTGTACTACAGCAATATTTTAGCTAAGAATCAAGGCCAAAGATTGATTGAAATTAATTTTGTTGTCTGTTATTGAAAATTTGAAACATTCATTTCACTTAATTTTAGGGAAGACACTTATGTTAGAATTTATGGTCATTTAAAATCATTTCAAGAAAGAACTAGCCTGATTGCTTTCACCATTACACCAATAAAAGATTTCAATGAAATTACCCACCATATTCTTGATGTTGTTCATGCATTTTTATGCATCACCAAGGTAGTTTATATGCTTAAAAAATTTTTATTTGTTAGCAATGTTTCAATGTTATCTTTACATCAATTTCAAGGTTATCTTATCGAAAATAAATTGACTGTATAAATATAGAAAGGTTGAGGCAATAGCGATAAAATTTGCACCAACATAGTCTGCAATGATGAATAATCTGCACATCACTTTTGTGGTCTGTTTTGTGGAGGTCTTTCAGGAGAAATTTCTCTCAGTGGTGGTGTAAAACTATAAAACTGCATATCAGTTTTGCGGTCTGTTTTCTAGAAGTTGATCTTTCAGGAGAAATTTCTCTCACTGGTGATGTAAAAACAACTTGTTTGACATAACCTGCATTGCACAGATCACACTTGAAATGATAAACAACACATTGTTGGTTTGCAACGGAAAGTTTCCTTTTCCTGGATTTGAGTACTTAGCAAACTTTTCTAGATGTAAATTTTTACTTACCTGCACTATTAAATGGTCAATTTTAATGTTATTGTGGTATTTGAAACTGTGACTTGAAATATCAAAGAGTAATTTGTGTGTGTATGGCTTGTGTTTCTACTTGATTCATCCATTTCCTTTGTTATGTTTTAGGGAAAAGCAACCACAGAGGCTGGTGGTAGTGGTGCAGGTGAAGGAATGACCGGAATAACTCCTATGAAAGGAGGAATGGATGCTTTTGCAGGTGGACAAGGCAGTGGTATGTCACGTGACCAGCAGCAAGTTTTAGATGCTATTTGTGCATATCATGATGAGCAAGGTATTTCTATTCAACAGCTGAGGCAAAAACTGAGAAATCTAAATGACTCTCAAATCAGGTAGGAGCACCATTCCGTTTAATGTATGCATTGCTCATAAAAATTGTCGAAGAGATAATAATTGATATGCACCATGATTTAATGATAGAAATATGTGCTGAATCATATAAACGAATAGAATATCCTCTCTTCTATTTGCAGTAATTTGTTTTTTGAATGCTATTTTCGGTTAATCCTTGATCCAAACCTATTTGCTGCCTTGTTATCACATTTGTTGTACTTTTGTTTTAATCTGTCAACAGAGATGTTATTGAGTTTCTTAGCAACGAAGGACATATTTACTCTACCATTGATGATGATCATTTTCGTTCTACTGCCATGTAATTGGTTGGACATTTACAAACATGAAACAAGAATTTGAAGAACAGGCAACTTTACTTTGATGTAGAAGAGGTATCTGATGTTTTACAAATTCTTGGTTTGAAGTCCCAATGGGAGCAGCTGTCACAGGCAAAACAACCAATTCTCTTGGCAATTTCTATTGTCATTGGCTTTTAAATAAAAACAATCTGGTAAATAATGTCCAAACAGATGTAAAGTTTATTTTTATCTTACAGACATAGTTTAATCACCTTGCACAGACTGTTCATTGAGATACATTACAACCCCCAGTACTACATGCAATTACTTACTACATTTTAACCTTATTTTACATTGATTAATAACAAAACTATGCAGGAGTGTAAATCTACACTATCGTTAATTAATGCGTGGTTACAAAAAATTGTTTATCTATTTCTTTTAATATGAATATATCTTTTTGGTTCGAGCTCAAGTTGAAGTTTGAAAAATTTGTCAACACCTTTTTAATATACTTGTAGACTAAAATATTTAGAACATCAGTTTCTAGCCAGTACTTAAAAAATTGGTTAAAATTTGAAACTTAGAGTTGAATTTTCTCTGTGATGTTCTTTGTGATGACATGTCTAGTTGATGACAACCTGCAATGATCAACGAAGACAGACACTTAATTTCTATCTCTACCCATGTGCACGTTTTGTCTTGTACATACCCTGTTATGTTCTTTGCACATTCGTCTAAACTGTAATGTAGCAACAACAATCAGAGTGTTGTTCCCCTGAACATTTTGTTTCGAATGTTCTCCATTGCCTCATCACAACACATCCACATAGTTTCTTCGTAGTCTCGGTGAATAGTCCTTATGATTAGGATATCGATAATAATGGTTGGTATAATTTAAATCCAAGATTTACCAGTAAAAATGTTTGCAATAAAGGTTAACGCAATAAAAACAAGAATTTCAAATATAATTAGCACTATTTGCAAAAAAGGAAATGGTTTCCGCATTTGTAGAAAAGACAAATTGCCGAGGTCCTGCTCGATTGTGATTGATTCAGGACTGCTAAACACGTCATATCTCATGTTATCATCAATAATAATTTCTTTTCTTTCTTTCAAAGTAAAAATATTTGTTTCATCTTGCTCTTGTTGAATGTGCTGATTTGTTCCATATTTCCTGAAATACTTTGTTTTCGAGGGGCTTCTGATACCATATCAACCGAATAAATTTCTTGAAGTTGATAAATTGAAACAAATTTATTGTACGTAAATTTATGTTCTAAAGTAAATTTTAAAGCTAAAATAGGTATATCCAAATTGAATCCACCATGGTTACTTTACGCAAGGTATAAACTGCAGAGTGTATGTGAAGATTTTATTTTTAATTTTTGCCTGTAAGCAGATAATATGCCCAATGATGGCAGCATTGTATATCATTACTTGGATTTGATTGGTGTCTTAAGTGTTTACAATGCCATAAACCTCAATGACTTTGCTGTTGTTATTATGCCTACTGCAATATTCGATTGTCCTCATGTATTTCTACGTATTGTATCTAACGTAAGCTGGAAAAAAAATGAAAGAAGTCATCGCCAAACAATGCCAAATAGTTGTTCTTTGCCAAAATGTTGGTTAAATAAAATCTATAATTAAATACAGTATAAATATATATATTCAAGAAGCTACGGTGCAGGTTTTTTCGTAGTTAATATGCAGGAAAGGAGAAAGAAATGAAACAGAAAGAAACGAAAAAGTAAGAAATGTGTCCAACGTTTCTTTATCTGTCTTTTCATTTCGTTTCTTTTTTTATTTTTCGTTTTGTTTCTTTTCTTCGTGTTTCTTTTCATTTCATTTCGTTTCAGTTTTTCATTTCATTTCTTGATTTGAAATTGATTGATTTTTAATGCAAAATATACATGCAAATTTTATAAGCACTAAATAATATAAGAAAATTTATAAATGTGGGGGGAGGGGGTCGTACTAAGGTCCATGGAACATATTATCATCGCGATTTAACGATATCTCGTTCCCATCATCCTGACCCGGAGCAGCAGTTGGATTTAGCCAACTGAACTGTTTCCTTGTACATTAAAATCGAAATGTTTCGGACCATAAAACTTTCGGACAAAATTTTGTCTGAAACTTTACTTGTCCGAAACATCTATGAAAGTGTCCGAATTTTTGCCATGGCCCCACCAGTGAGCGTAAAAGAGGGGGCGCCAAAATGATAACAATTCAGACAAAACAAATAGTTGCAGCAGCCTGTCTTTTTGAGACATCTTCGATGTAACCGGCCCTCTCAGTTGATATCTGCAGAGTGTAGAGGTTGATTTTGGAAAAGCCATTACCATGGTTGACAGCGCAATCCAAAGTCTTGCAAAGATGCACAGTACACCAGCAAACATCATTGATGGTGTCGATTCACATTTTGAAGGTGTGGAGTGGAAAGGAACAAAAATTCTCTACCAACGAATGATGGATGGAGAGCAAACAAAAGACCAACCCATCAAGAGTTACTTTTTGCAACTATTTTCTTGAAGCAGTCGGACAGGAATCGACCTTTACTTATTCTACTCCCTCCACGATATATTTATTGATTAAGTTCTCCTTGATCAAATCCATAAGCCTACCTTTTTCTGGGACACCAGGTATTGAGAGAAATACAGAGTAATCTTGGGAATATTTCTTGGTAATATTTCTCAATAAAAAGGGCATTCCTGGGGGAGTAAAGGGCGTGGCTCAGAAAATTTTCGGGGCAAGCCCTTGGACCACCATCATCGTCAACGCCGCTGGCGCCATTACTTTCTGCCTTCGGCGAATTAGCCCCCCCCCCCCCCAATCGAAAAATGCTTCCTACGGGCCTGATTTAGTAAACATTTTCCCAAACTTAGCTGATACGAAATTCGAACAGAAAATTCTGAGTGCGGATTTTAAATAAACGACATAGAAATGTGACCTTCTGCCAAACTTTTTTTAGCAAAAATTTAGTAAATATCGAAAGATGTTCACCAAAAAAGTAAAAAAAATTGAAATGTGAGAAATAGGCCACGGCAACCAATCTAGGGACCATGATTTTCACGTTTTCTGGGCGGTCATGCCCCGGACCCACTGCTACAGTGCAACTGTTGCGTACCTTACACGAATCTTATATGTCAGAGGGCGCCAGAAATGGTTTGGCCACCACTGGAAAAAAACAGCCACTACGCCACTGCTGTCGCTATGGTGTTCACGTCGAAAGATTCGCTTATTGAACTGATTCATAACATTCTCTTGAATTGAGAATGTTTCTCTTAAATTCGTTGACTGTCGCTATCATGTTCACGTCGAAAGATTCACTTGTTGATATTTATTCGTAACCTTGGTTTTTAACTGAGAATGTTCCTCTTGAATTCCTGTTTAAATGTTGGTGAAATCAACCGGCTCGCTTTTCATGGAACTGTGGATGTGTATATTTAAATAGTCAATTAAATCTGCTGCAAGCAACAGTAAGATAAGAGCATGCCCGAGAAAATTACGAAATTACAGGCCCGTAGGAAGCAAGGAAGCAATAATTCTGAAAACAATGGTGCAACGTCACACCTCTTAAGTCAGTTCTTTGTTATCTATTGTTTTGAGAACAATAGCCCCCTAATATTCAGCAGCTTCCTGAATTACCTTTGGAATCAGCTTGTTAATTTGCTTAGTATATTTTCTTGGCAATCATCTATCTATCTAAACAACCTCTATCTATCAATTAAATACGTAGTTTTTTATATATGTATACAACGTTAATCAAACCATGCACAGTGGTTATCTTCCACATTTCACAAGAATCAAAAGTGAAAACGTTTCTTGGTGATTTTTCACTTACAACTAGTGGAAGTCTCTTACAACTCATTTACAACTAGTGAAAGAGGTTTCTTGTGAAAAAGAAACGTGTATACATAACACAACGTAAAATAACATAAAATAACATAATCATATACATAACATAACGTAAAATATCATAACGTAACATAACAACACAACGTCACATAATGTAAAATAACATAAAATGACGTAAAATAACTTGATATAACATAAAGTATAACATATCGTAACATAACGTAAAATAACCTAATATAACGTAACATAATAACATGTCGTAACATAACGTAACATAACAAAAAATAACATGACATAATTTTCGAAGAAAAGTATGTACATTAAAAAAGCATCTAACAAATTTTGTTGAACAAATGTTGTTTCATTGTTCTTTGCTGGTGTATATAAAAATTTTGTAAAGAAATTTTCACAAGGAAAATTCATTTGCACACAAGTAGAATTTTTTAAAAATTTTATTTGAAAAATATTGAACAACATTATGGCTGCACCATCTCCAGATATGATATACATATGACATACAACATTTTGTTTTTAAAGTTGTTTTGAAACGTTTTGAAACGATTGGAGTGAAATGTGTATTTTAGGATTGAATAATATTTGTCATATATCTAGAGTTCAATGGGCATGAGCGATTGCCCTGAAACAGAGGCAAATTGGCCTAGCAGTTTTTTTGATAAAATTTAAAAAAAAGAAATGGCAGCTGCTGGCAAAATGGCTTCCGCAGAGTGGTATACGAACCGGTTTGCTGAATTTGGATTCAAACTACAGCGTGTATTTGTTTGGAAGTTGCCAGTCAAAGCAATGATTGTGTGGTTATTGTTCGTCAGTGGGTCATTTATTCACGATTTCTTTCCTTTACCAACTAACTATTTATCAAATAAAAGAAACATTTTCAACGTTTACTTCGTGAAGAAAGGCTGGGGATGGACTTGCGGACTTGTATTGTGTTTTATCTTGTCAACGTCATTTCACCATCGCCGTCATAGAGATTTTATGAATGCTTGCAAGAACTTAGCAAGAGTTGTTTATGCAACGGTTGCTTGGTTTCTATTCACAACAAGCTTCGATCTGGTCGAGGAAATCACTGGCAGCTGTGAGGGTGGCAAGCACATGACTAAAGCTTCATGCATCAAGGGAGAGTCATATTGGAGTGCTTTTGACATTTCTGGACACTGTTTTCTTCTGAGTTTCTGCATATTGTTAATAAACGAAGAGTTGTCTCCATTGGTTGCACATAAAGAAGCAATTTTGGAAACACGCCACAACAAAGATGATAAATACAGAAGCCTACCATATGAACCTCTAGAATTCAACAGTGACTTGTCATATAACTTAATGAATGTACTTTCTATCATGTTGACAATGCTTATGATTTTATGGGAGTTCATGTTAGTTCTTACATGCATCTATTACCATACAGTGTATCAAAAGTTTTTAGGTATCATATTTGGTATTGTTGCATGGTATTTTCTGTATCACGTTATCACCAAACTAAAACATCAATTTGCACCATTACCTCCAATTCACTTTCGGTCCATTCAACATTAATAGCTGTTATGTTATACCTTACCTGAATAGGCAGATTGCCTGGTTATGTTATGATGATAATAAAAATGTGATATGGTTATCATATTATGAATGGTTACAATAAATCATTTTACCACTGTTAACGTTATTGTCCATTTCTTATTATTTCTTTGCATTTTGCAGAAACCAAGCATTGTGAAACAGTACTATACATAACAAATCAACATACAAGTATGGTTACTACATTATAAAATGTGGCAATTTTCATAGAAATAAAAACTCTTACAAGAAATGTTATTTTACAGTTGTTCCTTGGTTTGATTCACCAGTTATCCAATCATAACTCTTTTTCTACCTCTTAGCCTAACTTCATCTAGTTTATTCATGACTGATTGTGCTTCTTTTTTACTTGAAGACTTTGCGTAGCTATCAATAAAAAGCTTAAATATATGTTCAGTGTTTGGATGGGTGCTGAGAAAAGCTCTCTCTAAAACATACAGATCAACTCCTTTATCTTCTGCCAATGTTGATATAAAACTCAGACCAAAATCAATAAGCACTACTGGTTTCTCTGGCTTTTCTGTTAGTTTAAGCATATTTGAAGTTGTAAGATCTCCATGCACGACGTCAGCAGCATGCATTTTTGCAATGACATCACCCAGATGAGCTACCAGATTTTCAAGTGCTGTGATGTCATCTTTTGATTTGTCTTTCAGCAAATCGTTGATGTAATCACGTACAGTTTTAGCATTGGTTATTTCTTCCATGTAAATTGAATGTGTATCGTTGTCAATAAAATATATTATCGGTGTCTTTATACCATGCCTTCTGCAACGCATTATTGACCTTGCTTCTTGCATTGTACGACGGTGTGTCAATTTTTCATCCAGAGATGGGTGCCTGTATGTTTTCTTGAAGCGCTGCTTTATGATTGTTGGCCTTCCAAGGTAATTAGTTTTGAAAATCCTGGCCTCTGCACCTTGTTTTATCAACCCAGCAGGATCCATTGTGGCAACGATGCAACAGAGCAAGAGTAATCACTTGGACAGTTCAGTTGGACAAGTTTGCTTCAGCAAAGTTTTTAGCTCACAAAAGCACAAAAGCATATATTTTTCAAAAATAAATTGTAGCCTCGATTCCAAGAAACATAATCAGGCTCGTGTTCTTATGAGCATGCGCAGTACATATATGTCTTTGAGGAAAACAAAACATGAAAGAAATTTTCTCATGAGGCGTCGCGAATGTATTTTATTTAGCGTTGCTTTGCTTGCAATACCTATTCAATTCCAATTTTAAATTTTTAAATTTCATAATGATAACTTGATACATTATTGAGCTTCATTATAACAACGAAAAAAAAATAACAATAAAATTAAAATACAACGAGTAATAAAAATCAATGTTTATGTTATTATGGAGTTGTCATTTTTAATACCGGGTACAGGGGTAGAAGAATTTTATATAAAAATGGGGAAATGTTCTTACCACATTCAAAAAGTTTCATAATATTTGACACCCCATTTCAAAATATCCAAAAAAATTCATACCCCAGGAAAAGGGTAATTTTGGTTTTGAATCTATGTGTGTTATCGAGTCATTAATCTTGGATTTAGATGAAAAACGTGAAGTTACTAAGAAACGCAATCTGGACATAAAAGATAGCAAATTGGGAAAGATGCATGAATAATAAAAAAAAAAGCAAAAGACCCTTCTTGCCTGATGGACACAGCAGAAACATTTAATATTTCTTAGTTATTTGTAAATTTTGTTTCGTGTGGAAATATATTCCAAAATATTTGACACCCCATCATATATTTTGCCAAAACCTTTGATACCCCAATAAAACAAAGCTAAAAAATTTGTCACCCCTCCAAAAATTCTTCCGCCCCGGTACCCGGCATTAAAATTCCCTTAGGGAGTCATACTGGTCTGCTCGGATTTTATTGGCACAGGTAATGAATATTTCCAAATCTTTTTAATAAGATCTGGGTCTTCGTTAGACGTAAGATATCTGAATTTATTCTTTGGAGATTTATATATGAATTATGTATGAATTAGATATATGAATTTATTCTTTATGTAATTCGGATCTGACCATAAGCTGTGCATTCTATAAGGAAATGTTTCTCCGACGCGACTCTGTTTAATTTAAAATTGCCATACATCCTATTTTATACTAGGGTACTGTCTTAATATAGTCTTAATATAGAACCAGCCCGCCGATTGCCTCCGCGGGCAGTTTAATTTATACCATATAAGTCGATTGTTTATGCATCAACTCAAATGCATTGGTTTATCCATACATAAACTCGCAGTCATTTGGAGAGGCACAGCTCCAGCCCGCCACAACTTATATTCGGGACGTTCATCAAAATTTTCACCTCCTCATCGAGTCAATTGAGGGATTTTTATACCTTTTAAAATAGAGTGTTTCATAAAAATTTACATTTATCCCTACATTTAACTACAATTCATAAAATTTACATTTATCCCTACATTTAACTACATTTATCACAATTTCCAGATGTTCAACAATGTTCACTCATTGTTCACTCATTGTTCGCTATCAAAACGTATTTTGTCAAGAAAGAAAGTAAAAAAGGAAGAAAGACTCCAAGGTAAATATATTGATGTAAATAAAATCATTGTTAGATATTTCCCGATAATACCTAGATGGGCATTTTAAACTACGGAAACATGCGACGACAAGAAACGTTTAAACGTTTTACAATAGAACTAAACAAAGCTAATTACAGACTACTTTCAGAGCTACACTGAACACTGCAACCAACCAAGCTATACAACGAAGGTATTCGCTTACCACTCCCCCCCTTTATAAAGATTCATACGTATAATTTACAAGTAATTGTTTTGTTTCTGAAGACTTCTGAAATGAAACGTGACGTTGACAAGGTGGCATGGCGGATAGAAATTTGTTGGCATGTCAGTCACAGAATCCTTGATAATCACCTAGACTTATCAATGATCTCTGTAATGCTCCTTATAACTCTTATGTCGCTAACAGAAACTTGGTTTTATTGAAACTGGCCATCACAAAACAAACAGCCAAAGTAGATGGAACTGTGAACCACCAATTAATGCAAAATGTCTTCTGAAGCATAGCTTTTGCACAATTTTATTTTTGCATACTATATGAATGAGCAATAACTTGTGAAAAACAACAATGGAAATAACAAACAACAAACTATGTGCGTATATATCAATAAAAAGATTTTTATATGAATAAATCTTCATTCGGCTGAAAAATTAGGCCCAATAGCCTTCATTGTATCGTTAAGAGGTCTTCAGGGATCCCTTAACCGGCAAGCAATGCGTCAACAATGACTGATATCTTTAATCCTATTGACATTAAAATTCCCCAACAAACAAACAAACAACATACATAGATGAACTTCATTCAACAGTAGTTGACTGTGATTCACGAAGAATCTTTACCTGAGTTTAGGATGGAATCTTCTGAACAGGAAAAGTTTTTTCGACAAATCTTTAGACCGATCTCGTTCAGATTTCATACTTTTCCAAAATTTTAACAATGACTTTTCTGTCTCTTCATCGGTTTCGTATCTCCTCTTTGCTTTCTTTTTTCTGTCTGCCTCAGGCGTTGAACATTTACCACGCTTGTCATCAACTTGACGAGGAAGTCTATCATGACATATATCCTTGGCTTTGGCACCTTGGCCACGAGATATTGCACAATCTTTTGTTGCATTTTGTTCTGCATTGGAAAATTTATCCTCTTGCTTACTTCCTTTTGGTCTAAAAAGATCATCTGCCACGACAAAAGGGTCTATGTTTTGTCTATTTTGACTCGTAGCTTGCTTCTCAGGCTGAACAAGTCGTCCACCTATCTTCATATTTTGAAGCTTAGGATCAATGGATGTGTGCCCATCACTTGTTTTAGCTGCTTGTATTGTCGAGTCAACAGAGTCCAGCGTTTCCTCAGCTGAGAAATAATGACTTTCCTGACTTTCGCTGTCTTTGATCTCAACCGTCACCTGAAATAAATATAGACAGCGTTTGGGTGAACCATCGTTATAAAATAATAATAATAATTAGTATCTATAAAATGATCTATTTTCAAAAGAAGTATGGTAGCTAATATAACAGAGAGCCGGCATGGGGAGGGGGTCTGAGAACGATTCACGAGAAATAAAATAGACGAATAACGATTCACGTAAACTAAATTTGCATTTACCATGAATTTTGACGATGCACCAATAAAAAAATAATAATTCACGAAAAATATTTCTTCAAAACATGAAACACGAAAACTTAAAACTCACAATAGCGTTGCATGGAAATACCCATGCCCCCTCCATATAAAAACATTAACTAAAGAGCAAATCAACGAAAAAGCAAAAAACATAAACAGAAAGATTCACTTGACGTGTGTTTGGAATACTACAGACTAATATCTTGATGTTCTAATGGTGTTGAGCGCAAGCAATTTTATTGATATCATCATTGTTTTTGTCATTATTGTGATCTTTTTCATCATCATCATCATTAGTATTGTCATAATCATCAATAATCACTATCATCACTGTTTAGATAATTATGTCATCATCACAACTTCATACAACTCATATACAACCACTGCATAGCATCACTACTATTTGTAACCACCAATCACATATCTTCACCTACCATTCAAATTTTTGTAAATTTTGTAATTCTTTTTAATTTTGCTCTGAAGAAGCCCTGTATGCCAGTGTGAAATATTAGCCACAACATTTCGTTTTTTTTGTGTCGTTCCTGTCAATTCATTTTCATGAACTACTTCGTCGAAAGTATCTTAGGATCGAACGAGCAACATGCAAGAGAGGCCTTTTCTGAAAAGTACGATGCTCCCGTCTGTTACACAGGTTATATTGCTTGTTCTTACCACAACAATCACATATCCAAACACAGTAGAAACAAATAATCAATGGTAATAGCAAGTAATAAAATCGTCAAAATAAAAAAGTAAATATGTCTTTTCATAAAGATAAAACAAACAAGTTAATTAAGATGTATAAATTTTATATGGCTAAAAAGTAAGTCAATACAGTAGGACCCCGCATTTAAGAAACTGATTTTTAGATTGAGCGCTATTGTTTACAAATTTTTTTTATATTGTATTCTTACTGTTCTTCTGAGAAATTGTACCTTGAGGCTTCATCCAAGCGTTTCTTAAATGCGGGGCCTTACTGGCACAACTTGAAAACAAAGCAGTTACGTTTGCATCTGCATCATAACATTCTGCATCACATTAACAAAGTAAGTGAAGTAAGGCACTGCATTTCGAGGCTACTGCATTTCGTAACAGCAAAATTTTTTATATCCATAAAATAATTACCTGGAATGGCATTTCTTTGATACTCTTCATTTGGGTGCTTTTGCGCAAATGAGATCGATCCAATAGCCTTTAAAACAAAAATTATTTTAAAAAGAATGTGACAATAAAAGATTTTTTACACCCCCCCCCTCCTTGTACGAACTTCTCCTTTTCAAAACATGCTGGGTGCGCCAGAAAAGAAGTAGACACGTTTGATTTGCTGTTGCTTGAGATTTATTTGTCCGATTTTAGTGATTAACATTTTGTTTTGCAGCTGAAAGGCCAAAATAATAATTATCTTAAAGTTTTAAAACAATTAATGTTTAAATTGCCTACCAAAAATATATTTATTAAAAAGCAGAATGCTCAATCTATCTATCTATCTATCTATCTATCGATCTATCGATCTATCGATCTATCGATCTATCGATCTATCTATATATCTATCTATATATCTATCTATATATCTATCTATATATCTATCTATATATCTATATATCTATCTATATATCTATCTATATATCTATCTATCTACCTATCTACCTATCTACCTATCTATCTATCTATCTATCTATCTATCTATCTATCTATCTATCTACCTATCTATTCTCTGAGTGCTCTGAGTGCAAATAAGGCCTTAACTAAACGACACCACCATAACTTTGAGCTTGGTTCAATTCCCACTAAAATCTGTCAAAAGCTCACTGAATTATGAGTTTCGCAACTTACAATCTACGTAAAGAGTAAAACAAGAAAATCTGAAGTACATCTGAAGAAAACAAAAGTTTATTTAACAAACCTCTCCTTTGTCATGAAACACATCTTTTGACGAGATTGCTTTGGCATTTCCAAATTTCTTCTGCATCTCATCTAATTTTCAATAAAGATTTCAATGAAAAAAGCTAAACGTAAAGACCATAGAAAACTCCGGTTATGAGCTCTGGGCTTACATGAGCTCATGAGCATATGTTGGAGGGCTTATACAGGGGGGTGGGGTGGGAGGGTCTTGTGTCAGTGATAATCTTATGATAAAAACAAACAGAATACACCGTATTTTAATAATGCTGATAAAAAGAATATGTAGATAGAAACAACAAAAATAGGGAAATAGAAAATCAGTGTTTGCAAATTGATGGGCTTGCATATAGGGGGTTTATATTCGGGGGGACTAATATAAGGAATGACCAGGGTCTTTGTAAATTATAGTTTTATATTCTGGGGGCATATAATCTTCTAAGGTTTACGGTGTTCAAATTTAATCGCAGTTTTGATATACATAAGCAAGAAATATGTCAGTTATTTCATATATTCTTGCATATTTACAACCTGAAATTTCAGCATTCTATGGTATTTCTCATCGCACCATTTTGCGTCTTCAGGGGGCTATGAGTTAAACGTGAAGACGATGTACACTTATAAATCCTGGTTAAAAGAATTTAAAGAAGTCTGAGTTCATGATATGCCCACAGAAATATATAACGCAAACAACGCAAGTATTTACATACCAGTTGTAGGTTCTGCAGCAGCATCTTTCTTCTGTGTCCTTGACCTAAGAAAAAACAATAAACGAGATTTGAAATTAAATTTGAAAGAAAATCCGAGAATTAAAAAAACAATGAGATATCTCAATAAAAATATTGGCTTGATAACAATATATTACATACTAAACAAGGTAAAACAAGGTATAATTTTAGATAGTAAAATGCAGAAGAAAGTTTATATTTATTTAGAGATTTTTTAGAGATCACAAGTTTATCTTGTAATATAACACGTAATAATATATTTTCATAATAATGAGAAACTTCATTGGTCGTGCTGATCAGATCTGGTCGGATCCTAATTTTAGTACGAGTAAACCTTCTTTTATACAAGATCTTAACAATTCTGCTTTTTCTTAAAGGAAGTTCTGGTCCCACCCAGCTCGGGCCCATCCACACTGATGCATTTTCTTATGAAAACGCATACACTTTCTTATGAAAACGCATATATTTTCTTATGAAAACGCATTTGTATCCATTTTCGCTTTGCATCCACACTAGAACGATCGAAAACGCATCGTTAAATCCAGTCAACAGGAGAAATCGGTGTGGACAGTGAAAACAGAGACTTTCGAAAACGATGATGTGACAAACCACTCAAATTCCCGCAACGTTTATCCAAAAGAGCAGACAACAATAAGATGGTTGTATTTTTTACGACAATGCTGCTTCGGTCCGTTCTTTAATACCGATGTGGCGTAGTGTGTCCGTTTTTCATATTAAAACAGCCAGTTATTGCATAAAATACTTTATAGACTTTTGAAAACGCATTAGCGTGGACGAGACCTGATCAAATCCTGGCGATGATCATATCCGACCCAGCTTCTCTCGTGTAAACAAAATCCAAGTCAGCCAATTTTTCTCCCACGATCCAAGTTTGTTTACACCGATTTTCGATCTGCTTTTGACCAAAATACTAAAAATACGCTAAAACAAAATAAAATAAAACTAGAGTGAGTACTTTATCCTACCTTGAATCTTCATATGATCTTTTATGAGACCTATAATGAAGAAGATTAGCGTTGTGTGTGTATATGTGTGCGTAAATTAATTTTTATAAAAAATACAGAATATTTTTTATTTTCAGATTATTTTTATAGATTTTTACGATTTTATATTGAATTTTGTGCCGATTTTTACCATTTTTTCAGATTGTTAGAATTTTGTGCTGATTTTTACCATTTTTTCAGATTATTAGAATTTTGTGCTGATTTTAATGAATGTTTATCTTCGAAATAAAATGTACCTGCTTAGTTCTACCATTTGTCAATAACAATCTTAATCACATTTAATTATAAATTTAAAATATAGTATAGGCGTGAAAAAATTACATTGCTTAGTTCATCTCTTCATCAATACTCTACGAGGCAATCTAATCGTGGTGCTTAAAATCTATTCGACATCTTCAGGCTAAACTATGAAATGATTGATCAGCGGGAATCAGAAATTCTAAGACTCATTTGCAAAATATTTTTAAGTAAGCCCCGTTTAAAAAAACTGGTGTTCCAGATTGAGCTCTATTGTTTCAAAACAGTTTCTATTGCTTTCATATTGTTATTTTGAGAAAAGGAGCCTAAACGTTTCTTATGATGAATGGTCTCTTGATTTTGGGATCTCACAAGCCAAGGCATGTTTTGATTTTCTGCTTGAGAGAATTCGCTTTGTCTTGAATGGCTTTGGAATTGGCATGTCAAATTCACTATTGTTACAAAATCTGGTCTTGTTATATTGCACAGTATCAAACCATCAATTGTTTTGCTTTTCCGTTACAAATTTCCTCAACTTTGATTATGCAATATGAGTTTTTAGGAGGAGGGGGTGCGGGGACTATATTCTCGTTATTTGATCTATTAAGAGAGTGGACTGGTTACACCAGTCGCTTTGTAAACGAGCAATTGGTAATCATACAAGGAAAATGTTGCCCAAAAAAGTTCGCCTCGTTTAAGGAAAAATGCCAATTCAGCAAACATTCCCATTGTTCTCCATTGTTTAGCTCAGTCTCGTTTCAAGAAAAAGATTTAGTTAACCGATCAAATAACTCTGCTGTCCAGCCTTTTTCTTGTATGATTATCAGTCGCTTGTTAGCGTTCAGCAACTCAATCCGATAGCCATATCGCGACTGGTGTACCCAGTCTATAGAGCTCATCCTAAAGAATTTTCCAGCACAGTGCCGCAGTGCAATATATTTTTGTGATGTTATATCGTCAATTAACTTAATGTTGTAACTCTTCGTTGTTTTTTATAATTTAATTCAGATTTCTGTTAATGATGAAATTTAGAATATAAAATTTAATTTAGCTGAATTTTAAGCAATATAAAGTGTTTAATATGTTACCCGTAGTCAACACTGTCTCTGAAAGCACTACTCCTTCCTGCATAGCTACTTTCATACCTTGAAAAAGAAATAACATCCTTTGAAACTTTAGCAAAATTAAACGCAATATTTTACCAAAACGGCTAGTTTTTCAATGTAATTAGCTATAATCCGAGCTGCACTTCGATACAAATATATCAACTCGCCTTTTTATTTTTCCTCGAAATCGGTCGTCTACTGACTTGCCTTCAGCGAGTTGGATGAATAAAACAATGAATTGTTCTTGACAATTTTATAACATGAATTTTGCTTCAAATCGAAATTTTGCACATTTTAAACACTATTTTAAAGTCAATGTGTATTTACCTGAAATTTATTGAACCAAAATTTTACGAAAATAGACACAGAAACAGCAGAATTTCCATCAAATTCTGTTAAAGTTTTCCCTTAATTTTTCAATCAGTTTTTCGTACTAGAAATAAAATTTTCCCATACTAAATAATATCAATATTGTCGCTTATTTTCGAAAGAAAGATTCTTGAAGCCACACTGCAAACAATTAAATTTCAAGTTTTCCAAGACTTCACCAAAGTTTTTTAGTGTCCTTTGATTCTTAATCCCTTCAGTAAAATGCTAATCAAATTGCTGAGCACCAATCTGAAATCTTCGTTATGACATTTCGTACCCACTATCAAGTAAAATATAATTGGAAAAAACTAATTGGAGATCAGCAGCGAGATTCAAAATATAGAAACGAGAAGGCAAATTCAAAATCAAGAAAATGAACGATACAACATAACTAAAAAATGAGAAAAAACAGAGAAAGCATCAGGAGAAAAGAGAAAGGAAAACCATTTTTTGCAAAGAAGAATTTTTTTTATGAAGTCCGAAATGATTCTTTTATTTTCCCATTTATTGACAATAAAAGATTCCCAATTTGTAAAGCAGAAAGTTCAGTTCTGGGCATGACAATGCGACATGTTCACCCGATCGTAAACAGCGTTATCATTTGCAGGTACCATGTCCATTTGCAGGTACCATGTCCATTAAATTGATTGATTTCTCTGATTGACAGATAGGTAGGTCAGTGAGCAACCTGATCTACGCCTGAGCATGACAATGCCATTTGTCACTTTGAAGAATAGATTTCACACCTTTTAATTTTAACGCCACCAACAAAATTACAATGAATAGAACATCAAGTTTCGCTATGATTGGTTTGATCTGTGTTTGCCTTGATTTGAATCAGAAAACTTGAAAGGTGTGAAAAGAACTCCAAGGTGTGATTTGTTGCCATGATTTGATTCTCTGCTTGAGAGAATTCGCTGTCTTGCAAGGCTAATCACTTCACCAATTTCACTACTGTTACAAAATTTGCCTCTGTTTGCTCTTGCAAAAAGCCAACACGATTTAACAGAAATACATGAAACTGATGTGAAATAATTTTTTGTTTTACTCGTAAGACGTTATTACCAAAATGTCCAGGATAATTATCGCACATAAAACAAATACATTTCTAGTTCAGCTTGGTAAAAGTCTTGGTACAAGATAAAACATTTTCTATCATTCAAACATTCATGATGACTATACAAAACAGTCATAACGAAGGCCTCTATTATCTCAAACATTTTCAGTCTAAATGAGACTTTTGTCAAACACATCTGCCAATTTATTCAAGCTGTGGTTCTTTAAGATACGATGGAACATCTATATAACGACTGCACGGAATACTTTGGTTGGACTAGCGCTCTTACTGTTCGTTAGAGAAGTGTCCGTTGTCTGGAGGCATGATTTAAGACCCAGCAAAAATTTTTTTGGAGGTGTCGGTTGTTTTGAGGTGTCCGTTAATGAAGGCCTCCCTGTAGCTTCTTACATGATGGATTTAATGCACCATAAACATTGGAGGATAAAAACCCTTGTAAGGTTTTGTGAAATGTGATTAATGATCGCACAAAACCTTTCTAAAGAGAAACCTTGTTAGGTTTTGTTCAAATCGTTTTGTTTCTTGAGATAAATCGTATACAGTCTTGCAGAAAGTTATTTTGCTTCAGCTGCAGTCAATATTTTCAAGCGATATTTTCAAGCGATATTTTCAAGCAATATTTTCAATATTTTCAGAAGCTCAAATAATATTATACACCAAAATGGCGTCAGAAAAAAAAGAAAAGAAAAACACCCAGCAAGCCAAGTTAAAAAATTCACATAAAACAAAAGATATGTCTGCCCTACGTAACAATAAAAAACTGCAAAAATTTAGCATATAAAAATAGTCCAATCAAGCAGCGATTAAATTCTGAATAGTGTATTTTTCTACCAATTGAAAACGAGATTAGGCTATAACTTACATAGGAGGCTCTTCTTGATATGGAGGTGATGAATCATCCATACCATATCTAAAAAACAAAGATAGTGAAAATGTTTGACAACATACGTACTAAAATACATTTAATTTAAACAATTTTGATTTTAACCTGTTTTTAAACCAGATTTTCATACCCCCATTCACACTGAAAGCTAAAGCAGTTGAAATATGGCATAAACTACTTATTGAAAACTAGTTTAAAAAAGTTATCGAAAAACTGCGTTCACGTTGAAGTTAAACTGGACTAATCGTTAGAAAAGTGGAAATCAAACAGGTTTCGCCCAATCAACGGCTTGAGATTAACTTTAGTAGTTTAGTATTAGCTTGAGATACACTTTGGAGCTTGATCAGCAAATATTTTCAAATTTTACACTGCCAAGTCACCATTAAAGCAATAGCAGTTTGCTTTAATGTTAAAACATAGACTGGAGATTAATAATGTTTCCTCAAATTAACTTGAAAGCTCACGAATATTAGGCAATTTATATTCACGTTTTGAACAGGTAAACGTATTTGCAGATAAATGGATGATACCCTAAACTTCTAAGTTTGTCCTTCGAAAGTCGTTTTATGTACAATTTAAAATCTTTAGTCTCGTGGATTTTGAGCTACCGCCCCGCAGGAACGAAGATTTTTTGGGTCACCCGGTAACATAACTAATTTCCCCTATGATGGGTTTAACTCAGTTTCAATAAGTTTGCTTATTAAACGATTCAGTTTCTTTTAGCTCCAATAAAAAATCACATCGAGTGGACGCAAACAGAGGCGAATTCTATAACAATAGTGAAATTAACACGCTGGTTTCAAAGCGACTATCCATCGAGAGCAAAGCGAAACTCTCAATTGGAAAATTAAAACATCTCCTCCGCAACATTGGTTTTTTTCGTAAAGATCCTTAAATTAAGTTCTACTGACATTACCTACTGAAAATATAACGTTTTACGTTATTTGTCCATTGACCGTATGGTCCTTCCCAAAGTGGAAGAGCTAAACGAGGTCTTAATCAAGTTTGTTACCATTTGATTTTGAGAACGTTCACGAAAAGACAATGGCAACAAAAATGAAAATGGATGGACTGATAAGCAAGCGAATTACATTTCTAAAGGAGTTCTTAAAGTTATCTTTCTGATAAAAAATAAGTGTTGGTTTTGGAAAATGTAGCTAATGTTTCAGACAAAGTCACAGTTCTGGCAAATATTTTCACTATGAAATGACTTACGTGTCAAAAAAGCTTGGTGACGATGCTGAAGCTGAAGATGTATATCTGTCTTTATACGAAGGGTAATCCTTGTCAGTGCCAACTTGCTCGACAGTGTTCATACTGTCTGATGCAGAATGACCAATACCACTGCATAGAGAAAATTTTCATTTTAAAAAATGATCAAACATATACCGAGTGATCCAAAAAAAACATGGTGCGTTTGCCGGTTTATATGTCTGAGAAGAAACATCAAATTGTTCGTCGCATTTCTACGTTTATATGATAAATCAAAGGTCAAATCAGTTCATAAGAAAAACAATTTTAAATCAACCATTCTGCCTCCTTGTCATGAGCGATTATTTAAAAAGTAATATTCACAAAGAAGCCAGTAATTCCTGGAGACAATGCTCCAGGTTTTACCTTACAGTATTCTTTTTTCGCGGAACAACAGAGTAAAACTATAAACTGCAATGAATATTAAGATATAAAATTGTGTATAAATTACAAAAATAATCCCACCTTCTGTGTCCTGTCATTCCCATGCCTAATCTCTGCATTTGCTCGGCCTTTTTGGGGTCAACCTGCTTCAGCCTCTCTTCTTCTTTCCCTCTACTTTTGTATTGTAACGAGGCAGATGTGCCTGCGAGTGTCTCTGCGGCATTAGCCTCTTTTACTTTGTCTATTTGTTGAGCCTCACTTTCAATCTGGGCAAAATTAGAGTTAACCTAAAAAGCAAAAAATTACAATTTAAACATAGGTTGATTCTTCTTGCATCAACAAGGGTAGATTTTGTAACAATACTGAAATTGACAGGTCAATTTCAAAGCGAATAGCCATCGAAGACAAAAAGAAATCACTCAAGCAGAGAATCAAAACAAACAAAGCCATGTTTTGATTTTCTGCTTTAGAGAATTTCCTATGTTTGTTTCTTATCTACATATGTTTGTACGGATAATTACGATTACAATTCGATGTTTGTCTTTCGTTTTTATCATACGATTATCACTGACACAAGACCTTGTCCTTATATAAGCCCCTTAGGTCGTATATAAGCTCCTCTCCCAATGTATAAACCCATCACAAAAATTTGCTTGCAAAAAGTTATAAGAGCCGAGGGTTTTATGACCGGAGGCTTAGGGTATTCTAAAAATAATATAAATATAAAAATAAATATAAATAAATAAATAAATATAAATAAATAAATGCCAATTTTCAAACAAACATCAGCTCGTTAAATCATAAAAACATAGGCCTACTTTAGTTGCACCGAGTCCTAACTTCTTTGCACCAGTCTGAAAGAAAATTGCAAAAATAATAAGAAACTACATGACATAAATGTGGAAATAAACTAAACTAGGTACATTATAGTAATAACATTAGCAATGCCATTAAAGATAACTAATTATACATGATAAATAAGGATAAAACACATTGACCTATAACGGTTCTAATTCTGAAATCAGGCACGTTTTTGAATAAATTAAGTTCCGGAAACCAACCAAAGGCTAAAACAACTGCAGATTCAGATGCGGATTTTTGAGTTGTACATTTTAAGCTTCGACTTTTATACGCAGGTTATGTTAAAAAATCACAGTATTTTTTAACAAAATAAATGGGGCCGACTTATTTGCCATGAAATACGGTATCGCTTGAAGCAATTCCACAATTCACGAAACTGCTAAAAACTCACCCCGCCTTTTTTCTTTCCAATATTTGATTTTGGTTTTCTTCCACCAATTGTTGGAACCCTTAAATCTGCAAGTGAAAGCAAAGTTTTACTTCAAAAACAGACAAAAATGACAAATTTAATATTCACAAACTCAGATTGATATAAAAGAATGTAACATATGAAGGATAAAACTGTTCAAAGTTGGAATAAATTTATGCACGTTAATATCTCATTGATCCATAATAGCCATTCCAGGGGGAATAAGGTTAAATAAACTCCACATAAAATATCCAAAAACTAAACGAGTTTATATCTAATATACACTAATCTATTCAAAGAAAATTATGCATAAATTCACAAAAGTTAATCTTGAATAATTTTATTAAACTAAATCAGTCTTACGTAGCCCATTACTAACCAAATTTAGGTTGAAATGGTTTTGATCACTGATACAAATTTCATAGTATAAAAATTCCATAAACAATAAATGAAAAATAACCGAAAAAATGCTTTTCAGCCGTCAGTTTTTAGAAATAAAGAATTATTTTTGTCTAAGTGACTTTAAACCACAGCAGAGTAAGACCAGCCAATAAGAAACTGTATTATAAGATTTTTGGCAGAAAAATACAAAATAATTTTAAAAATTAATTCAAAAAGTTAATCTAAATGATAGAGAACATATGACTCTTCTACTAAGCAGCATGCAAAGCGATAAACATTCGTTGAAATATTTGAAATTAATATAAAGTTTACGTTGTTTGTCAATGGACCGTATAGCTCTTTCCATGAGTGAAAGGGCTAAAAGAGTTAACTTAAATGATGGAAAAAAATTCAGATATTAGAGGAGTATTGTTATGACTTTTCTACCATATTAGGCCGCATACATCGACCCAATTCTAAACAATTTTCCAAAATATCAAGTAACCAGACAGCCTAATTTTCAAAAACTGATTTCTCATTGGCGCGTTCTTACAGTATAAACTAGTTCTTGGAAGTAATGAAACAATTTTTCCGAGTGTTCATCAATGCCTGCTTTGGTTCATACTTCTTGATAAGCTAAACAAAAAACTTGATTACCTTTGATAGAAGATTTTGGCGGAGACACACTCAAATCACCCATGTCTGCTAATTTATGTAAATCCTTATCTAAAATCAAATGTAAAAAAAATTACCATCACATAATTCGAATTGTTTGTGGCTTTTTGCCAAAACAAGTCTGATATACAAATACCACAATCCTGAATCCAGTCATGTGTGAAAGGAAACCAAAAATAGAATACACACACAAGGATTCTTAAAGCACGTGTTTTGAGTAATATAATGGATGGACAGTTTGCACTATTTTATGCATTACACTGTGTCTTAAACATTCTACACGTAAGATAAATTATTTGACCGTAAAGCAAGTACTACCATCATAAGTCTTCAATATAGCCGCCCTGATTCATTTTCTTTTAACAAGTAAATCCTCTCTAAGGATTCATTCTGCAGTGGGACGCCCAAACAATTATTAAACAACGGAAATATGAGAAACTGTAGCTTGTCAGCAGAACCATTTTCCTCACAAAGTTTGTTAAATTTCCCCTTCACTGGAGGTGCAAAGAAAAGATGACAAAGTCACCTTCCTTTGTTTTGGGATATTTTTGAGTACATTTAAATTACAAACATTTACTAACGTCCTAGAATTCGAGAGACGTGACAGAACAGATTTCTCGAGTATACAAAACTAGACAAACTGATTTTAAAAATTGCGAGTTTCTTCATTACGGGAATTTACTGTACCTTTATGCTTGGTATTCAAATTGCATCACATTTTATGAGCATCACTTACCTGAATTGTTAGTATTTGTAGGAGTTCCTCCATTCCTCGGACTTGGGATTGTATCAATGATAACATTGTTATCAGGTGCATGATGCGAGTCATGGAAAAAATTGACTTCTTTATCTTCAGGGCTTGCTGGTGCTGCATGTGTGTCAATATGTAACTGTAAAAATAAAATAAAACGTTTTAATTTAAGACTGCTTCGCAAATACTTTCACAACAACAAAATGCCAACTCATTACCCCCTGAATGTTATAAAAACGTAAGCACAAATCATTTCAGATGCTCACCACAGCAGGGGAAGTATTCATGTTAACATGCCAGCAGTTTTGCTTAAAATCTAATTTTACGAATGCTTGTATTGTTTGTTTTGATTTTCTGCTCGAGGGAGTTCGCTTTGTCTTGGATGACTGATCATTTTCAAATTGGCGTGTCAACATCACTATTGTTACAGAATCTGCCCTTGTTGAATGCTTGTATATTTACCACGTGCATCATCACACATCTTTGTTGATGTGTGTTGATGAATATTTTAAATAGAATACGTGTATGATGTTATGTTAGCTTTAGATGTATTCTTTGAAGAAATAAATTGAAATTGAATTGATGTATATGACTAGTAAATTAAATCAAATTATACATTGAAAAGAGTAATATTTTGCACGACGTTACGAGCTTAAATTCGTGATAAAGTTTAACTACAAGTTTAAGCCAAGAACGTAGCATAAAACAATAGTCTCTCTGGTCAGTCCACAATTTAACTTGATTTACTTTCTTATATTATTGAATATAAATATCTTGTTATTTCTTAAATAATATTTAGTAATTTCTATTGTGAAGTATGGATTCTTCAGGGGAAAATGAGTTTTAATATGTTCGAAAGTAGTACATATATATATATATATATATATGTATACCGGGTGTCCCCAAAAACGGCTACACGTTTGCATAGTTATTGTGGAGGAGCATTTGCTTTAAGTTTTTTTTCTGATAGCATTTAATACCATAGACTTCAACTTAAAGTTTGATATCTTGGTTGGCGAAATCAACTAAACAACCGCTGAGTTATACCCCAAAGTAACCAAAATTTAGGGTTTCTTCAAAACCAGAGATTGGCCTATCCATTATATTGCTAAAATGGTTTTATGGCAACGGAGCCTTGATCAATGAGTGACAACACACAACGACAAGTTAAAATTTAGTTACTGATTTTAACGCAATGACATTAAGAACCAAAGAAAACAAGAGAAAAATCCCATTTCTGACTTAGTCAACGAGATTATCTTATGAAAATTTATGACATGACTCCAAAGCAGTTTTGTTAAACATTTTGATTATTGAAAAAATCTTATTTTCTTTGCTATGGTTGAGTTAGGATGTGAGATACTAATGTTGATCTTAGAAAAATTCAGCTGAAAGCTGACCAAATACATTCAGAAATTCACCTGTAATGGTCACATGATATTGACGTTTGCGGTCATTATCAAAAATTCTGGTTTTGCAGAAACACAATATTTGCAGTTTCATATGGCATAACTAAGCAATCGTTTAGTCAATTTTGCCAAACAAGGTATCAAACATCAAGTTGAAACCTCCTCTATAACACTCTGGTAGAGACACAAATATAACTCAATATAACTTAATGGTTACTGGGTAGATTTCGGCAAACAAGGTATCAAACTATAAATTTAAGTATCATATATAAAAATTATCAAAACTAAAGATCCTCCACAGCACTTTTGCAAATGCAGAGACATGTTTTCAGGCCACCCAGTGAAATGGGTGGTGTTTCCTACTTTGTATACATGTGCCCTGTAAACATGCAGGTACCAGGGAAGGCACGGGTACCAGGACACAGAGAAAGATAATAAATGATACAATGAAACAATACAAAGAAATTAGTTAAAACATTTGAATATAAAACTGTCTATCAAATTATTATCAAATAAAGGAGTTTATCACAATTATCACATTTCTGATTGAATAACAAAACACTGCTCTTCAATAAACGGTTCTCTCTAATAAACACTTCATCGAATTGCTAAAACATTTCATGAGTTCTAAGGACTTCTATTCGAAGAAGTACAATGTGCATAAAACAGATATAATGCAAATAAAATTGATCATCTATCTTTATTGTTACAAGCTTCAAAACCTACCACATCAGTGCCATATTGCTGGCATGCCTTTTGTGCAAGAGATAAGACTTTTTCTCTGTACATTGAAGCCACACGACTAAAACGCAGAAGAAAAATAACATTTTAATAAAGAAAACAATTGTGAAATGTTATTTGTAAATATACAAAAAATTCTAAATTTTACAAATCATTCCGTGTATCTAAATTTTAAACTGAAGCATGCTTTTTACTTTGAGAAAAAGATCCAAAGGAAATGTCCGATTCCAGAAATAGGAGGGCTTTTGCCCTTCCTCTAACAAAATAAAAATTCCATTCTCTATTGTTTTGAAAATGTTATAGTTTCATCAAATCTATAGCAGCTTCTCACGGGACTGAACATGTGGGACTGAACAGTAAAAAATGCATAATGTATACTTTATATATATATTAAATATGGTGAAATCTATACCGTGTCATTATAGATAAGATCTTCACTTTAAAAAAGTCACAGACAATCAAATACATCCAAATACTGTCTTTGACCTACTACAATCAATCTTTCATACAAGTTCACGCTGAAAAAACGACCAAGAAGTAAAGTATGTAAGAAACCCAAAGGCTCTCTTTTAATAGCTGCTACCCATGGAAGACAAGGAGAGGGTGCCACTCCTTTTACTGGCTTCATAACCTCTTACCCCAGCTGAGTTGGTACTCATTTGCCAACGTCAAAGGGATAATAGACAGCTGAGTTAGCTGTGGGTGTTGTAGTTAGAAGCTCCAACAACTGATCCAGACATGCGCTCGGACAGAGAGTTTGGCTTCGAAACACAGCCCCTTAACCACTTGGCCACTCGACCAAGAAGGAAAATTTAAATGAAAGTTGGCCTTGCAGTACAAAAGTTATCACATAGTTACCTTTTGTATTTTGAACCAGAGTCAGATGTTGTTAAATTATGTTGACGAAAGAATGCATTCTACATGAAAAGGAAAACGGTCAAGCAATTAAAGGATGGTAGATAAATACTCAAAAAATAAAAGCAAATATATTTGAAATTAAATTTTCCTCATCAGAAATTTAAATCCAAAATCTATCAGAAAAGTTTGGGGTAATTCGAAAATCAGACAAAAATTTACCATCCTATATCCTATCTGAAAACCAAGGTGTTTACCTAGCAAGGAGTCTACTTATACAAAGATTCAATTTTGATGCCCCAGATAGGGTCGACTTATAGACAGTGTTGTTGACTATTACCAAGATTTACAACCCTAGTTTTAATTTATAGACAATTTTAATTTGTACAAACATACAGCTTTTGCATTTCCTCCAACTTGCATTGTTCGCAATTGAAGCCATGTCCATTTTGTATCTAGTTGAGTAGATCTGTCAAAAAGTACAAATATAATTCAGTATTTACAGTAAAGCAGAAAGAAAGAAAAAGTCAAAGAGTTTTTGAGAAAAAGTCAAAACAATTATCACAATATTGAATATTATGGTAACAATAGCTTAAAACGTTTTGTGAGCAATTTCATGACTTTTTATGAATAACCTGGTTTTGATGCACCTTACCATGCAGTTCTGAATAAACTATTCTTTTGTTAAAAATTCCTATTATTTGTTGTCACAAATTTCAGAATTATATCTACAAAATAACAGTATGCTCCTTTAAATCATAACAACATGCTTTTTATACAGATTTACCCCAAGTGAATTGAAAAGTAGATTTTCCAAGGGGTAATTATGCAATAATTTTTTTGTAGGTGGCATAAAATGCAAATTATATAGCATTGTGCAGATAAAATTAAATTGAATTAAAAATAGCAATATGGTTTCTCAAATCAATTTCTGATCTTTATAATTGTGGCAGGAAAACACATTTTTTAAATTAATAGCGGTATAATATTTTGGTGATTTTTTTTAATGTATGCATATTTTCTGGATTACCTGGCCATGTACCCAGCCTTTAACATAACATTGTCTTAATTCTTCTTAAATTGCATATACCTGATAAAAGTGAGATGAACACCAAGTGATCGGTGGACAGCAGAACAATCAATGCAGAGAAAAACCCCATAAGTAACTGAAGCCCATGTTGGATTTGATGCTTGGCAGTCAAAGCACATCTAGAAAGAAAGAAAACGAATTAACACATGGAAAATAAAGCAAATTGACATATGCCACTTTGCTAAAAATAAACATTGTTATTGTTAAAAAATTTATACTGAAAGGGAAAGTTCGTTACTTAATGAGTGGCCAACTAGTTCGGGTGCTGTGTTTTGAAGCCAAACTTTCTGTGAGAGCACGGGTTCAGAACCACCTGTTAGATCTTCCAACTACAAAAACTCACAGCCAACTCACCAGTTAACACTGGGGTAAGTGGTCAAAACTAACTACAGGTAGGAGTAGCACCCAACCTATATCTGAAAAGATAGTAGCTGATGAAAGAGGAGCCCCAAAAATGCCTTCATGTATGTATGTATGTTAAAATTCGCCATAAAATTAAATATTTACAATGGTTAAAATAATATTAAATAGTTACACTACAATTTACATAACAACTTTAATAAATATGAGTTAAAAAACACCCTTAATAATAGTGGCAGGAATAGCATTTAAAAGATCGAATTGACCTTATTTCCATAATGGTCCCCTTAGAGGTGGTTGCAAAAAAAATATAAACAATATATTTTTATGTGCTTTTGGATAAAGCATAATTTAGAAAGGCCGAATCATGAATGTGAGAGAGGACGCTCTCTCTGTATAATCTGAAGATAGACTATTCCATATTTTTGGCCCCAAGTAGGACAAGCATTTTTGGCCAGTGTTACTTTTGCGAAATGGAAGTGGTTTAATTTAAACTTGGGTCTTTGTGTCACTCGGCTTTCGTCGATTGGGTGGAATATTTCGTCAGTATAAGCTGGGGCCGTTTCAGTGAAAAATTTCATTATGTTTACACATGTATGTTGATCAACTCTGTTCTTTGTGGGAGCCAATTTATAGCTTTGAATTCTGTAGCCCCAACATGTGCTGTGTTGTTTAAATTCAGATAGAAGCGAATGCATTTGTTCTGTGCTGACTGGATGTTTTGGACAACCTCTTTTTCAACATCGGGAACTCCGGCTGCAGTCAAATTATTTAATGCTTACTTACTAAAGTACGTTTATTGATAAAAAGAGCTCTGCTCTGAAAATAACTTCTCAGTTGTGTTATGTAGTGCAAGGGGCCTGAAGACTGTGTCTTTGAAAGTAACAAAATTAACAAATAAGCTAAAATACAGTTTCTCAAAAATGTGATTGCAGGAATAGCTTTACTTATTTTGAGATTGCCTGGTCCCTTTGTGTTTGCTACTTTCAACTCTGTTGATTTACTTAAATCACATAACACATTTTGTGCAAAGATGCTTGTGTTAAAATAATATGAATAAAATTTTTTATTTTTTTACAATTTTGGGTATCTTAACACAAAAAACATTATGTGATCCAAGTAATAAAATTTCCTTTTTTTTGTATTTAAAGATTTGTTAACAAACTTAAACAAGAAGGTTATTGGGCTGATCAACAAAGAAGCCTATTTTTAACTTAATCTGTGTTCAAATTTATTAATCAAAATTTTGTGGCAACATGAATGCAAAAATGAAAATTAGACAGTTTGTTCTTTTACCTAAACATGTGCTCACAACAAAAATCAAAGACAACCCTGCATGCCTGCCTGTTCATGCTAAAAAAGCAAGTAAAGCCTGAGAGACCCTGCTTATAAATAAATTGAATCTTTACTGACAGAATCAAACCTGTTATCATATTTTTGGGACACCCAGTATATACTATTATTATTATTATTTTTGTATACAGATTGCATTTTAGGTTTTTAATAAATATATACATTGCAAATTGGATTTTAATATTTAAGTTATTATAGTAAAATATAATTGTAATTTTAGATGGAGGGCCCCTTGAAAACAAA
>JAYJMH010077852.1:0-10449 GCA_036873815.1 Phacellophora camtschatica | reverse complement strand
ATTTTAATATATTTAAATCGACTCTACATAGTTAAGGAGGAATTATTTATCATATCAAATTATTTTAATATATTTAAATCGACTCTACATAGTTAAGGAGGAATTATTTATCATATCAAATTATTTTAATATATTTAAATCGACTCTACATAGTTAAGGAGGAATTATTTATCATATCAAATTATTTTAATATATTTAAATCGACTCTACATAGTTAAGGAGGAATTATTTATCATATCAAATTATTTTAATATATTTAACATCGAAAACTTTCCCATGCTATCAAATTTTCGGATAAAATTTTGTCCAAACCTTTAATCGTTTAATCGTAGTTCTTAAATCTCTCCAAAAACGCCCAAAAGTCATTTTGGCAATATTTTTCGTGAAAAGGTTAACATTGAAAGGAAATTAGGCAAATGTAATCCTTTTCCAATGGAAGATTTGCTTCATGAAACACTGAGACAGCTCTGTAAAATGTTTCAGAAGTTGTTTGTACGAAATGCTTCAGTTGGAAACTTTTTGATGTTCATATTGTGAGATTTGTGTCCGGAAATAAGATTTTATCTGGAAGACCAAAATAGAAGCAAAGGCATGAGACGGGTAAACCCTCTCCCACCCAGTGGTGTGGAAGGTGGTGTGGGGGGACAAGCCCCCTTCCAAATTTATGTTTTAAAAAATGATGTCACATTACATCTCTGTTGAAGAAACAAAAAATTGGGCGTTTCCTAATGAATTAAAGGCATGGCTTCAAAATATTTTCTTTCGATTCGCAATTCAAGAGCCCTTCTAGCTATTTATTCAGTTCTACACCGCTGCTCCCAACCCGACCTTTGCAATTCCAGAGCAAATGCATAAAATAGAAACGTGACGTTTGGTATAGATAGTGTGGAAAGAACAGAGTAAGACATGTGATAACGGTCTATTTTTATCATATTGTAATGTTCCACAGTACCGCTTAGCAAAATGAATTTTCCTTCTCTTTAGAAGACGCAGTTTCGGCATCATGATTGTCACCTTTCTAAATATCCAGAATGCAATGCGGGATCTTGCACGATAATGTCTTTGTTGAGAGAAGCTGTTTATTGTCATCGTAACTATCAGAATGAAAATCATGTAAACCGCAGTCTGGAGGACCTTTCGAAAGTGATATCTTTTCATAGCTATCTTCTCGCTGAAGTCAATGTGGAGCTGTAATAGTTGTTTTGCAGCCACCAAATAATTGGTAGCAATTGTAAATAAGGTACCACCCAATTTAAACACACTCCCCACAAATGAGTTGAAATTAATGGACTGAACGGGAAATCGTGGCAGTTAGAGCCTGGCATTTGAATAAGATGGCATAGTATCCTTCTAATGGAGACCAAATAGCCTGAGATCAGGCTCTCCTGGGAAAAGTCCAAAAATAAGGGAGGGGGGGACGAAAATTAAATTTTTGGATTTCATAATTTTAGTTTTCCCTCATTTTTGGATTTTTACCAGGAAGGAGAGCCTGATCTTTCCTCTCCTCTCCTCTACTCCTCTCCCCTCCTCCGCAATTTCTTAATTTTCGTTTTCCCTCTTTTGGATTTTTACCAGGAAGGAGAGCATAATTTCAGGCTAAAGGCCTAACGGCAATACTTTATGAATTAATTTTTCAAATCAATTTGGACTTTTTCAACATTTTTCAATTTCATCAAGTTTAATTTCATGAGGATGTCAAAATTATCCGCTAATATTGCCTCAAGCTTCCTTGCAGCAAACATAACTCCCTCCCCCCCGAGCGACTCGCAGTCGCAATCACTGCTGTTTTTTCATCAAATATTAGTTTGCAGGGGGAGTATCGGAGTTGTTGCCATCTGTGTAAAGAAGAGGAAAGAACCACTCGCGTGGTGAAATGTGAAATAATAATGAAAAGAGAAGAAAAACTAAATTGTCACAGAACGGCCAGGATATGCCTATGCTCACATTCTCACAAAAGTTACCACTCAACGATTGACTGAAACAACAAATAAAAGAACATTTCAGAATTCTTCAAGCATTGATCGTTTTCAGTAACATTTTATTTTTCATTTCAATCTGTTTAAGGAGGGTCACCCTTCAATCTGGTGATTGATTTTCAAGGGGCCTCCATTTAAAAATTACAATATTAATATAATCTAAAAAACAGCCAATCATATATGAATATTTAACTGAATATATGAATATATGAATTATCAAAAAGCTTTTTTGTCTATTTACAAATGTTCTGCAGAGAATGAAGAAGACAACACAAGGAACGTAAGGATTGCGACATCATACAATGTATACAACAAAATAATATGTAAAATGCACGAGAAATAATAAAAAGCAATCGGGGGCGTAATGGGACCAAAATTTGGAACGAAATTTTATTGTTTTTAAAGGGAACGGGAAACGGTTTTTACTATTTCACAAAATAAACAAATAAAGTGAACGCTTGTTGATTGAAAAATTATTTTCAAGGTTTTTCACAGAATTTTGTTTTTACGGATTTTTCAATTGAAATTTTGAATGTTTTCACGACAAAATCAGTTGTCATTCTTTATATTTTTATTACATATGATAATTTAAAATTTAAAAAAAAATGCGACTCGAAACACCGGAAATTGAATCTGGTTTGTGTGGTGGCATCGTTGAATCGTTGAATGCACGTTTGTTGAGTTCGTTGAATGCACTCGATTCACAAACTTCCCAAACTTCTTAGTTGTATGGATTCACAAACTTCACATTCAAATTCACATTCGATTCACAAACACAAACTTCACAAACTTCTTAGTTGTTTGGATCATTCAGGTGGGTACACGATTTCAATAGTGTTGATGTAGAGAACGTGCCTGTGCTGTGGTCATCCTCATCCGCGATGGAAGAATCATAGTTCTCCGTTTTTGTCGTTCTGCACTAGCCGGCGTGCAGACTCTAGCAAAAGAGTGTATTTGACGGAGGAATAGTTTTGAGGCTACGCGTAGGCTATTTTGTACACCAATCTTTCTATCCCTGACAATGCTGACAAGTCGCATTTGAATTGTGATGAGCATGATGAGCTTGGCTTAAAGATGCAGAAGAGAAACCAGCAAAAAACTGCAACTGTCCTTCCGCATTTGTTGTTAATGCGATGATGCCACCCGTTGACGTCATTTATCACGAAGCTAATAAATACCATACAATTCCACGAGCGACCATGAGCTGAGAACGGACAAAGGCTTCAGTCGTGCAGTCGTCTTGATGTGGTATTGCAGAAAGTCGTAAATTCTGGAATAAATTCGTCTGAAAGTTTATGTCTTTTGTTTCGACTGGTCTCATCCTTTGTCTCATCTTTTGACTTATCTGTTTGCTTGTCGTTGGCTGGTGCTGGTTGACTGCCATCTTCTACCATTGTTTTTCTATATAGTTCTTCCGCAATAGTCGCAGAAGACCCGAATACGTTGGTGGTTGAATGTTGTTAGATCAGTGTGTTTGACGTGCATGATGACTGTGATGTGCTTTCACATGTTCATGGCATTCTCCTCTGTCTGAGCATTAAAACAGATTTTAAAGAAAAAACACAAACATTTCGTTCATGTAAACTCAATCACGTCACGGCTTTGTTGTGATTTCTTCCAAAAAATAAACTTTTCCGACTTTTCTGAAAATTGTATTCGATATTTTTTTTGGAAAAAAAATTTCAAACTTTTCTAAAGTTCGGTAAAAAATTCTTTATTTAAACTTAAGAAATTTGAGTATATTTGAGTATATGAAGGGGAAAACGAAAGTTTCTTAAAAAGAAAAGCCTAGTTCATAATAACGCTTTGGTTGGTAGTACAGTACAGTTGGTTGGTTTTGAAATTTCGGTGTCTCGGCCTCCCTGTCTCTCACCTGATTGTCTGCTCTTGCCAAACATTTTCTCACAATTTCTGCCTCTAATGCTACCTTCATTTTTCTTTCTTTGTGTGCATAATATTTTGCAAGTCGCGTTTGTCCTTGTTTATTTACGAATAAAATAAATTCAATCATTTTGTTTCTTTTACCAGGATTCAAAACTTTTTAGATAAATCTGTTGAGTTAGTCTCGTAATGATAACGAGATCAAAATGCGCTAAATTTTGAAATATGTTTTCGTTGTCCAGTTTGTCGTTAGAATGTTTTGAAAAGAAGAGAAGGAAGACGTACGCACATCCAACAGAAAAAAACAGACTTGACAGCCAGCGCCACCCAGATCTAAAACTCTACAAAAATGAGTGCAGATAACAAGGGTATGAACATAAGTTTAAAGATTAGTTTGAGAAAAACCAACAAACAATATTTTATTTTAATAAAATGAATCAGAAAAATATGATCGAGATGAGAGGGAGGGAATTGTATTATTTGTTTGTTTTTAGTTTGCAGTTTAGATCTGGACTCCAACAGCCAAGCTATATTCACTTTTAAGAAAAATGAATTTACTTACTTATATTATTGATAGTATAATTCATGGCCACACACGTGAACACAACAATTATTATATATAATAGACTATTAATAATAGCTTAGCTAGTATTAATTTTAGTCTTGACTAGATCGAGGGTCAGAGGGTAGCATTTAAGCAAGGGGTATACCTAGGTATACGATACGCACATCATAGCTATGAATAATAAAATAGAACTAAGTAAGTGCTTATTAAATAGATATAGCTAATTCTAAAAAGCCTTTTTCTTTCCTAAGTTGGGTCAGATTGCAAAGTTTTTCATGCCTGAAACAAAATGAAATAAAATAAATGATGGAAACGTCACCATATCTATTGTTAACTTACCCACAAACTTTGTGAACTTTCCAGTCTGGTATTATTGGGGAATAATTCCTTGATCAAGGAATAATAAAAGAAAAGCTAACCTGCAAGAGCAATGGCATTTTCAATTCCTCAATCAAATTTGACAAATATTGTTTTAATGCAGCAAAAGCATGAACAAAGCTGTGCTCTAACTCTTAGATAATCAGATTCTATGTCAAAAAATAACTCTTTTCACCTGGTCAAAAAAATTAACCTTGTCAAAAAAATTATATGAGTAAAAGAATTTGATAACAGAGCCTACTGATGGCAGTGTACAGTTACCAATGAAGAAATAGTGGGTTTTATTGATAAAAAAAAAAACTGCAAATGATTAACAATTCCTCAATATTGAGCTATTATTCATTCCTCAATGGTTGAATTATTCCTTGATAGGAATTATTCCCCAATCGTAGTTGTGTGCTGAGCTGTTTGTGGGAAAATATTGTTGTTTTAATTTGGGTCAAGTCACTCATTATAGCTAGATAGAATCATTTTTAATTTTTCGAAAGCAACGAGATATACAGTATATTCCTTATCAATATTACAGTAGATAATCTGAAAACCAAATTGAAACTTTGGCAACAGCAAAGAAATGAGGCCAACGAAAATATAAAAACTGGAATTAACTCAAAAGAAATGCCTACAAAGAAGATAAATGTACTGAAAAACATTACACATGAGTCTCAAACATTGAAAAACAAAACTGTGTCTGTAAGATCTACAATGAAGGCAAAAAGGCCATTGCAGCAAGAAGCAACAACAAAGAGCAAAGCTGGAGAAACAAATGAAAATAAGAGGTATATAATACTAAAATCCTAGGCCAAACTCTGTTTCCAAGCTATAGATTTTTATATAAGGAAACTTATTGGAAGGCTGAGGCTGGAGTTCCTTGATTTTTTATGTAAATGAGTCTCAAAGTTCCTTACCAGTTCCTTGCTAGAGAATTGGGAATCCTCTACTTTGATATGGATACTTTAACCCTACATGCAACTCAAAAAATTATGGTAAAAAGACTGGTCAGTTTTTTAACATTCATGGTGTGTATATAAGTAATTGCATTTATAAAGAAAAACATCCAAGTAAAAGTATTTTGTTTCTTCATATTTCTAAATTTTACTTTTTCAATGTTCAGCTTGAGCAGTTCCTTGAAATGGCAAAACCAGGGTCTAAGGAGCCCTTTCAGATCAATTCAAAGATTTTTTCAACCCCCCATACTATTAGGTTTTAAAGACCCCTCTGTTTCTAACCCTCTATTGTTCAGAGAGAGTGTGTGCACTTGTACTTTGAAGAAGACTCCAGTTCAAACAAATTAAAGTCAGCAAAGAACATTTTAAAAATATAGTTGTTTGATTTATCATAGCTCTTTTATATGATTTGATTTGTATTCATAATATAAATTATCTTCTTTTAAATTGTAGTGAAAGTTGCAATTCGAAAAAATTAACAATGAGGTTAGAAAATAAATTTTTTTCTTTGCAATATTTTAATATATATATTTATTAAAACGTATCTATTTGTGAATTGTTATATATTATATATTGTGTTTGGTGGTTTTATTTTGAAAAAGCTGCTTATTAAGAAATCAATTTTTAGAGATACTGTTAAATGCAAACATTTATGCACAATTCATGAAAACTAAATGTTTTTATCATGCCTGGACAAAATGAAATGAACTGAAAGGTCTATTAAGATAATGTATTTTTAAGTAACTCTTGCAAAGGTTAAATTTGCTTCTTATAGATTTTTATGTTCTGCTGGTGGGATGCGATGGTGAAATCAGCTCACTCAGATGTATTTACTATATATGTTTATGATGAATTTATAATTATCTTTATCAAAGGGAAAAGCTGGAGATATGGAGAGAGCAAAAAGGGTGAGTCTCAGTCATTGTACTTTCAATGTAAACCATATTTATTTTCATCAGAAATGTTCTGTAACAAAAAGTTTTAGGTGTTTCATTTATGTAGATGCTGTTCAGTGTTTTTGTTTTATACTCTATGTAGCAATTTCCATCCTATACTCACTTGGTGTATGACGCATTATTAAAATCATTTTTGTCAATAAATTCTTAATTATTATATGAGTCTTTTTGAATTTATGAATTATACTTTTCTGTGACTCTTTGTGTAACTGGATATCATTCAGTGCTACATCCCACTTTTCTTAGCCTTCCTCTGTTTGATCAATTTTGCACTTCAAGGAAAAGACCATGTGTCAGCTATGACACCAAGCCAAGGCCTTCGACGAAAATCAGGATGGAGACTGCAAAAGGAGAGAAGGCTTCCGGACAGAGTTCCTCAAAATTAGACAGGTACACCACATTATTTGATATTCTATCAAGTGCACCATAGTTTAGCAAAAATTAATTTTAAGTTTCCTTCACTTATATTTTTTTCTGGACCATTCACAATTGCCACATCATGTCATTGTGTTACATCATTTTGAAACTTTTTATTTTGAAAACTTTTTCTTATAGGTAACAATGAATCAAATTATTTTTTGACAATTTCAAAAGAAATTAATATAATTTTTTGTTTAAATTCTCAATTTTATCCAGTGTAAAGTTGAATATTTTATTTGCAAAAAGGTCATTAATTTCCAAATGCCCCTCCACCAATGTTGATGCATTTCTGGCAACGTAAAAGCCATTTCATCATTCCATTGCATTTAAAGATAAATCCATTCCAACAGTTTTTAAAGACTCCCTTAAAACAAATGCCTAATGTCATAAATATGTTATCAGACAAAATGAAGACTGCTGAGTAGCCAAATCAAATAAACACTGGGGAGACAAAAGGTCATAGGAACAAAGCCTTGGAATTCTCTACCAAAAGAAAACTTGAGGACTTCCAGATTTGGATGGTTTTGTTGGCCATTTCACAGCCGTTCTGGAAGACTGGTTTAAAAAAAGCCAAGTTGTTGAAATTCGCAATATTAACGAAAAAATTATCGGAAAATAGTTCGAAACATCAGCTATAGGAAGTTAAATTTTCCATTTGGAGAACACCCAGGTATTTTTGCCATTGTGATTTTTCAAACGTGTGAAAATATTTTTTAAGTCACCAACAAAGGACTTCCATGATTAGATGTGATGTATTTTGAAAAGCGCGTTTTCCGGCAGTTTCAAATGAATCGTGTGGTCCCGAATGCAGTTTTCCTTTCAATGCTATCACAGTGTGACATCAAGATGCCTTGCTCTTAAATGTTATTTTGTTGTTTTAAGGCATTTGATAAAAACAGGACCATAAGGCATAGGACCCTGGGCCTCCCCATTTAAATTTCTTCTTCAAATTCCTGCTGTTCAGCCAGTTTTCTTTGTCACCTGTCACCAGAAGAGCTGATAAGACCGCGGGGGTGTATTTAGTTCCGTAAGAACATGCTCAGCCTCAGATTCGAGATTTCCAAAACGTTGAATAGGTCTTGTTATGAAAATATTTTCGTTGCTTGATACTGGGAACATGAATCATTTTTATCAAACATCTGATGTGTATTGTCGAAGTATAGCAGAAGAACTGGTCATGTGTCGTAAATTAGGATAAATTATAGGACAAACATTGTGCAATAATGAAAACGATTTAAGAACATCGAGCATCGGCAAAAATTATCTGGTTCTTATAAAGAAGAGCGTAGGCTGGTTAATACATGATGATGAGGCTCGAAAGATTTTTAATTCTTTCAATTACAGTGTAAATGTTATGTTGAAATGTTAGACGTTAAACTTATCAGTTCCATCAGTTCCGTCCGATTGAACAGTAAATTGATGGAGAAAACGGAACTAACTACACCCCCCCCTCCCGGTCTCATCAGCTCTTCTGGTGACAGGTCGAGGCAAAGTAACTGGTAGAACAACAGGAAATCTTAAAAAACAGCGAGAAATTTAAATGGGGAGGCCCAAAGTCCTAGGTCTTATGGTCCGGTCCTATAGTCTTAGGGTCCTGTTTTTATCAAATGCCGTTTTTTGAATTCAGAGCAAAGACATGCTGCAGATAACTGTTACATGCTACAGGTTACTGCAATTGGCATAGTCTATAAACCAGACCGTATGACCCAGGACACTGTGACCAAGACCCTATGAACCTTATGTATGGATGATAAAAAGAACCCTTTAACACTAGAAGATAAACTACATAGTCCAAAGGCAGAAAAATGTCAATACCTCATAAAATTGAAAAACACCCACAGGGAGGCACCGTTTGCTCTTAGTCATGTAGAGGAAACCTATGTTGATGTTCGGAGCTCAGCAGAAGAACTCCCTCATTGCTCTTAAATGTTATTTTGTTGTTTTTTAATTCAGAGCAACGAAACACTGCAGATAACTGCAGTTGACATGCCGCAGTTGACAGGCTGCAGATAACTGCAGTTCAATCCGCAAATCATTGAACAATTTACAAAATTATATACATATTTTTTGCTTGTTTCTCAACTCTCTGTCAGGCTTTAAATCAATGTTCTGGTATTATGACAGTCTGTTGTGTATCTAGAGGGGGAAAAGTTGTTTTGTGAAAATTGATAAATCTATGGCTTAAATCTTAGGGTAGCCTGCTCTAATCTTTCAAATGAATACCACAAAGCTAAATTTTGGATTTTTTATTTATAAAACAATAAATTTCAAGGAAAACTTTTCAAAATAATGCGCGATAACTCCAACATTAATTTGATATCAGTCAATTAACTTTGTTTCACCTAATCGCTGAGGTGAACCAGGAAGAAAAGATATGATGACTTCCGCATAGGATAACTTCCTTTTCTGGTTTAATTTCTCTTTCTGCAAGATCGAATTTCACATGTCACGCATTTCCAAAACGCGAAGGCAAGACTTGTTTTGGTGGTGTGTTGGCTGTGAGTCGCTGTTTGAATGTTTGCATCATTCTTAGTTCGAACGAATACTCTTAAAAGTTATGTTTTTCTAAACAGCAAAGATGGATAAAGATTCAAATGTTGAGAATAAGGTTTCTGCATCTAAGAAGGACAAAATTTGGACAATTATTTTTCATGTGTTGATGGTCGTTACAATCATAGCTGCACAGTCATTTTATTTTCAGTTTAGAATATCAAAAATCCAAGAAGATTTTCAGATGAGAATCGTTGAAATTGCCAACAAACAAAAATCAACTGATCAAAAGCTTGAAGAGTTTGAAGTCATTGGGAAGATTCTTGGATTTAAAATATCTGGAAACAAAGAGACAAAAATTGGTTTAGTTGGCATCCCAGGACCCAGAAGCAAGCGAACAGTTTCAGAAAATGGAGATCTATTACAAAGGCTACGACAGTTAGTAAAACAATTCGGTGATGATAAAAAGGAGCCATGCCAAAGGAACAAGGTTTTTTGCATGAAGGGAGAACGAGGTGCACCAGGAAAAGCTGGACCACGTGGTCAAAAGGGAAATAAGGGCGATTTAGGACTTCCAGGTCCACATGGGCCAAGGGGGCTGATTGGTGTGCAAGGGAAGAAAGGGCAGAAAGGTGAGATTGGTCTCCCCGGAAGATCAATTGAAAAACCAACAATGTCTTCACGATTTCAGAAAACTGTAGAGCAACGTGAACTTACAAACTTAACGCTCTTCTGTCAAGCCGATGGAAATCCAACCCCCACAATACGTTGGGAATTTGATGCACGTAAAGATGCACGGTACACTTTCCCCAGGGAAGGTGGTTTGGAAATTTCAAATG
>JAYJMH010077841.1:0-10450 GCA_036873815.1 Phacellophora camtschatica | reverse complement strand
AACAGCAACAAAGTGCGCCAAACTATTTTGTCGTTGAGAAAGTAGCCTGTTTGCAGACTCGAAGCTCTTTTCCGATATGAAAGAAATCTCCATGAATAAATACGAACGAATACATTTTAATTAATATGCAAAAATAATTTTCACAAAAACTTGAAAAACGAAGCGTGCAACTCATTTTGTTTCAGGGTCCGATCATAAAGTAACTGCTAGGGGGAGGGGGCCGGAGGGAAAACCCAGATTTTCTTCAAAAGTTTGGTGGCCCATCCTAAGCGGCTCTAAAATGTTTTGTGGCCCAGCAGCAATAGGTGCAAAATTTTCGTGGCCCATCCTAATGTATATCCATACATATTTGTTCCTGTTCTTTCGCACGTGTAGTCGTAGTTGTATACAGGCCTATACATGTTAGTGTCAGTATAAATGAAACAAATTATATGGGGACCAGGAGGATTTTCCCCCAAAATTTCATCGTTGGTTAAAATAAATAGCTTATAATATGCTGAATTGACAAATTTTTACCCATAGACCACCTCAAACAAGAAATAAAATGTCGCAGTCCTTGCACTTTTCTGAATTTTACAGCAAAGAACTGCCGAATAAAACAACGATAGCCAAGCAGAAAAAAGGGAGAGGTGTTTCAGTGTCTCTAAAAAAGGTGAAATTTATTGCTAGAATAGCTGTCAAGACCTATTTTTGGCTCCAAAATTACCTATATTACATTAATGAAACAAAAAAATTCTAGATTGAATTTCAAAAAAATGAACCCATTATCATGTAAATCTATTAGAAACACATCCATTATCAGGTAAAGTTCTCAAAAAACGTACCCATTCTTAGGTAAAATGAAGGTGATAAGGCACCCATTCCATCCGCACATCCCCACTACACTAATTTTTAAAGAGTTTCTTGGGTGGCACTGGGCAGTGAGCAAATCTCTAGTAACCCTCTTATCTATATTAAAAAGCAGACTTTTGGAAGGATTAGAAAATTGTTGGCAAAGGTTTTTTTTTTGGAACAGGCAGACAGAGGATTTGCCCCAGATTTGAGGTAAAAAAAAGATCATTCATCTCACAAATGGAAAACATGATTTTGAATCTTTAAAAGGAAGAGATAGTCTAGACTACCAACAGAATATAGATAAAGAAAGACCATTCCCATATCCAGTTTAGCAGACGAATTTGTCATCCAGTCTAGAGAGAAATGAATTTAAAATTGTTGCATGCACACCAATTTTTATGATTTCACGAAAACAATGAAAAAACATGAAATTGTTGCATGCACACCAAAATTATTATTGTTGCACACGGAAGCTCTGGTTGAGAAATGCACACTGTACCAAGATCTAAAATTAAAAACCAATGTTTTGCTTTGGCTGCTTTTCAGCATTTCATTGAAATTGGGTACTAATGCAATCTGTAGTGAAACTCTAAAGTTCTTTAACTTTGCGGGAAAGCAAAGTAAGAGATGAGCGCATGATGACATAAAAGGAAAAATTGAAAGCAAAAAAACAATTTAAAACTGACAGTTTATTTTCAAAAGCAAAAAGCCAGTCTGAGGAGTAGCCTATTATGGCATGTTCATGGCACAAGAACAAACTAACTATAGGTGTGTTGCTTTGCAGGCCCCAAATCTGTGGTTGCCCTAAATAACAATAATTGCCTATGTGACAAGTACAAGTGCACACCTGATTTAAGGTTTTCTCAGAATTGCACGCAGGCGCTGGTAAAAAAATCTGCTTTGCACACACAAGATATTGTTGGGAACCGCTATGCTCCTCAGACTGGTCCAATATTCATTTCAACAATATTCATTTCAACAAGTTTATGAAGTTGAAGAAAACTGGTCTTCTTATAGCTCAGCTCATCAGAGTCTAGAGATGAGTGATTTGAGGATTTTGACATTTTTCTTGGAGGGGGTTGGACTTTATTAAAATTTTTGTAACTTATATTACTGCTTTTTATGTAAACATGCAGTTAATAAATGTTCAAGTTTTATTCTAAAATGCAAAAAGATTTGGCGGCCCAACCAATTTCTTCAAAATATTTTCATGGCCCATCCATATTCGCTCCACCCCCCCCCCCTTAGCAGCTACTTTATGACCGTTCCCTCAGAGACCTTAAGCTGTCGAGATTCTACTAGAACAATCGAGAGTTGTGAATGTTATTTAATTTGGTAAAACAATGAGCTCAATCATTCAAAGATTCGAATGATATTTTGTCCTTGCCCTAAAAGTCATCCCTACGATAGGATGAGATTTTCACAACTAAAAGGGCATTATCATTCCGATACTCAAAATCTAAGGGGTGAAAAGCAATTATTCTTCACATTAAAGTACTTGCTATATGTTGTCAAGAAAAAATAACGTCGTCAATTGTTAAGAAAGAATGCTTTTCAGAAAAAATTTAGTTTGCTTTTAAGACAGCCCTACCAAGAAAAAACCCTTTTGTAAACGAGCAAAATTTTTACAAAGTGCTGCAATGATCCTTGTCCTAGGATGGTCCGTTTTCTCTATGCGAAAACTTCTTTAAGAGGGCCATCCCCTATAGATGTTAAATATCCATTTTACTCCATTCCAAACACTTCAACTTCGCAAACTTGAAGATGCTCTATCCTGTCAATATAAATAGTAACATATCTTCCATACAAAGGCACTGAACATGTGAATTCCTTCATTTCGCCAGATGGTAAACAGGCTTCTCTGATGCAGCTTGGGTTATTCATCCCACCGTTATTTTCATCATCCCCAACATTGATATGGAAAGGATTAATACTACCTTGTCTCCACGTTGATCCACTTTTGACTGTAACTTTTATGACCAGTTTACTGGAACCCAAATCCACACGCCACCATGGTTTATTGGTATTTCTTGTGATTGCACAAACCTCCCAGTTCCCATTTTTGTTTCCATCATTACCAAAAGCTGGGATAAGATCAATTCCCTCATATTGGTGTATGCTGGATTGATCGGATGGTTTATGCAAAGCTAGATTTACAGAAAATGCTAGAACTGAAACAAAGAGAAAAAGAAAATCATTTGAATAAGAAAGTTGTGTTTTGTATTGCATAAACGTTAAAAAAATATCGATGATTTAAACAAAGCCTCAAATAGGGCTTTTATGAAATATTGCCAACTTTGACCGCATTTCACGCCATCACGCAAGGAAAAAATAGTAATCCCACGTTCACCCGCACAAGCTGTCCATGTTTAGGTCTAAATCTAAGATTTATCGCAATGTACGCAAAAGTTTTAATATCATCTAGGAATGTTACAATCTGTTTATTTACAGGTTTAATTGTATACGGTTGTCATGGCAATCGGTTTTTGAAAGAGTATTTGTCAATATATATATATATTTATTTGCAGATTTCTCATGAAAGGTGCTTTCAGTTTGAAACTTGGCCAGCATATCACTGCTCTGCATGGCAGAAAATAGAATTAGTGATGACAGCATCAATATTTTTCGAATTTAATGATATCATCACTATTTTCATTTACCGCCATGCAGAGTCAGGATTTTTCTCATGGTTTCACTGTAAAATGAAGAATTAGCAAAAAGTAACTAAAAAAAAAATAAAAATTTGAAAAATGAATTATTTTGAATGATTTAATAACACTTTTTCACAGAGCATGCGCGAAATTATTTCCACAATCTTGTCAAAGAATGTACAAATTTCAATCTTTATTTATATACATTGAAAACTACCTGTCTTTGTGGCCTCGGTGTCTTCCTAATTGCAATTTAGAACATAATGTCCAAATTGCAAAGTCATAACTCTACCCATCTTTGAGTTGTGAAAATACTTTAAAAATTTGCTTTTATGACATCATCGTGACAGATCAGTGGCTATTACCCATCATTGATTTTGGATTGATTACCTGGATTGATTTATCAAATTTAGCCCCCCCCCCCTGTCTGAAGTTGCTCCAAATAGCCCGGTCAAGATAGGGTTGAGTTATGCAAAAACAAGTCTATATTTTTAGATAGTTTTCAATATATTGCAATTTAACGACTTAACGACTTAGCGACTGTAAACATTCTTTGGATTTGCCATAAATATATTGTTCAAAGAAAGGATAAAAAGCGTCGAAATTAGATCAACAACTTTGCGGCAATTAAAAATCCGATTGTTTGTCTAAGATTGGCTTCTCAATCCTTTGATGAACGACATTTCGTAGATAAATCTATTTTCCTTCGATATTTTCGCAACATTTTTAATCTATTTTCGAAATTGTCGATTTTCTTAGGATGATTATCTTTTGTGTTCCTCGATGCGTTGATGGAAGTGTCAGCCAGAGTGGCCGTAGCCAACATACACTCGTTTAAGAAAAATGAGTAATCACTCAAAACAAACTGTAGTAGCCTCTTCCATAAATTTAGGAAACTATACTAGAAAGGATAAGAAGTCAATCGGGAGTTAATAAGGGTTTAAATTAACATCCCATTTGCTCCCACCCCAATAAAAAATAAATTCTAGTTCGAATTAAGTGATGAAACTTTGTGCTTTATAAACAATATCATCAAGTGTCCAAAACTAGTTTTTGTCTAATTTTACAGCCTATTGCTCTTAAATTATTCTATTTTCATTAACAAAATTTCAAAAAAGCAAACAAGCCCCAAATTGTCCAAACTTTAAATCATAAATCATGGAAAATGATGAGCAAAGCATTGCTGGTTCACAATGGAAAGCTCTCTTTTTTGCTTCCATTGAATTGATGTCTTCGCCGATTTTTGTGGTTGTAAATGCGTGCATAACGTTTTTATGATCTTGTTGCTGAGATCTTCTAATTAACGTTCCGCAGATTGAGCAGATTTTTTATCATTGAATCAGTTAATTTTTTTGTAATTTTAATTTAAAAATTTCAAGCTGAGCATTAACATATTATCGCATTCATGATGAACAATTTCTTAAATTTGTTAAATGCTTTCTGCGGTATCGTCTGTATAAATTCTCATTGTTAAATTTTTGAGAATTTTTATATACATAAACAGGGTGCGCCAAAAAAGAGGAACATCTTTGGCGTGCTACCAAAAATAATGTACTGCACGGATTACAGTGATTAAAGTTGACCTTTACATCAAAAAAACTAAACTAGTTAAAAACAATTTTTGGCCATTTTATTCGACGCTTGTTCTTCCGTTATTAGCGATTTTCAAAAGGTTGTCGATCTCATTGAAGCTCGAAAATATTCAAAACATTGGTATCATTGAGATCCAACATTGACTTCGTGCTTAAAAAGAAAATGAAAAGACTTTATTCAAACTGCGAAAAATGACGCGTGAAACTTAAAACGCATGAAAACTGAAAGAGTCTTTGATTCGCAAGAGTCTTTGACATGGTTTCGGGAATCTCTCTTTGTTCATGTGTTCAAGCTTTTGAAATTTGTTCAACGTTTTTCAGTGTTTTCGAGATTTTGTGAGATCGATAATTTTTTGAAAATCGCTTATAACGGAAGAACAAGCGTCGAAAAAAATCGCCAAAATTTGTTTTTATCTAGTTTAGACTTTCTGACGTGACTAACAACTTTAATCACTGTTATCCGTGCAGTACACGATTTTCGGTAGCTCGTCAAAGTCGTTCCCCTGTTTTTGGCGCACCCGGTATATATATATATATATTAGTGTGCTTATAAGCGTGAAAAAAATGGTTGATTATGAAACATGAAATTACCAGGGACCATTATGGAAACAAGGTCGTATTGACCTTTTTAATGCTATCTCTGCCATTTTATATTGTAATTAATTTGATGGCATACATACATACGCTATAACTTGTCGTATAACAAGGCAAATGCGTTAGCAATCAACTCTAGCAGAAGAAAAGTTGTCTTTATAAATGTTCAAGATATATAGTAAAATACTTGCCTGGTTTCTGTTTCTTCCAAACTTTGTATTTGGTTTTATCTTTCGGAAGTTTTTTCTCGTCAGATATTTTCTCGTACTTATTACTCATTAAATCTTTAACGACAAACTTGCAATTTTCAGAAATGCCACACTGATGGAAACTTTTGTGAAAAATACTTGTTGCTGGACCTTGATGACTTGTAGCAAGATGATTTGAATCTTCTTCAAAATATATTCCAGATGACCATACTTTACAAACATATACACATGCTGCTAAAATATGGAGGATTTTCATTTTAATTGCCATGATGTACGGTCAGGCGAATAATTAGTTTAATTTCAAGGCTAACCTTCAGCAAATGACTAAACGAGTTAGCCAATGATAATAAATGCACGAAAAAGTTAACTCTGCGCAAAATTATTGATTTCATTTCTGACGGGGGTTATTTTGATACAATAGACTTTTTCAAAGAGGACTGGGTCGGCGCAACACATTTTTGGCAAGTGGCTGCCGCGATCACAGTCTTGCCGCGCTCCGCTATGCCATCGATCCCTCTTTACGAACCAAATACAGAAATTCAGTTGTACATGGATAAGCAGTGCACAATATATTTCATTAACCCCCAGTTTAATGGGCACCAAAATGGCATGTAAACATGAGCTTGGTTCTACATTTTGTAATTTTTTCCGATCTGAGAATAAGTTATCCAAGAGTTCTGGTGTAGATGGCATCTCTAGCTATATTCTTAAAATAGGCATGCCCATTCTCTCGCCAGTACTGAGCACCATCTTTAATATGTCAGTTTCAGAGGGCTTATTTCCAAATAACGAGATTCTCATTCGGAAGCTTTGTCATTATGGAGTGCGGAGTAGGGAGCTAGATTCGTTTATGTCATATTTGCAGAAACTTAAGCAATGCTGTAAAGTAAATGGCTACACATCAAACATTGAGAAAGTGAGCAGTGTGGCGTACCTCAAGGATCATGCCTTGGGCCACTTTTACTTTTGATCTACATAAATGATTTGCCCTGCGCGTTACATGAGCGTTAGACGAGCATTTCATTTTCATTGAAATCTATTACGGAGATAAATCAAATTCGAACCTTGGAAGATTTCAACGTTGGCTGGAAGGTAATAAACTTTCACTCAACGTAGCCAAAATTAAGTATGTATGTAAGTATGATTTTTGATTCCTCGGCTAACATAAAAAAAACGTCTATGATCAATCTGCATATAAATGAGAACAACCTCGATATAATTGACAAGTATTAATTTCTTGGCGTTCATTTTGATTCACAGCTTAAATGGACAGACCAAATAGCTTTTATTATTGGTAAGATCTCTAGAGCAATTGGCATGCTTAAGTATGCAAAATATTATCTTCCATTGGGAATAATACCAAACCAAACATGTATACATGTATAGTTGAACCACATTTCAGAAACTGCTGCTCGATGTGGGAATGTTGTGGAGCAACCCTACTTGATAAGTTGCGAAAGTTGCAAAACCGTGCCGCATGAATTGTTACTAACGGCTCTTACGATACATCACCTCTCCCTTTGATTAGAAAGCTGGGATGATTAACTACGAGAGAAATGATTGGCTTTTAAATGACAACTATAATGTTTTACAAGTATCTCCGCTGATTAGCTCCTGAATATATGCAGCTATTGTTTATCAAACTGTCTGTGAATAACTCATGATCCCTCTGCAATTCCGACACTGATCTTAGAATACCGCGCTTTGCAACCAACAATGAGCAACGTAGCTGCTTCTCATATCGAGTGTGTTGCCAAGCACCATTAAATTCATTTCGTAAAACGCTATGATTGTAATGGGCTTTCGGTAGAGTGAAAGGCATGTGGTGTTGCTCTCACGCAGGGATGCATTTACCCATCATGGCCCAACCAGAGTCCCGTCACAACTTTTTAGATCAGTTTTCAAATTTTTTCAAACTGTATCGTCTAAACTGAGAGATTGTGGGTAGTGTAGTTCTCCTAATAATTGTAAGAACAATGGTAATTGAAAATAATTTGTTGACTAAATCCTTCTTAATATTAATTAAAACCTTAATCAAAACAATCTTCATCGTGCTGAGAACAATCAGCTCCGCCAGTTTGCAACAACACAAGTAGTTAAAGGGGCCGTAGCATGGTTTTGGCTCAGGGACTTAAAGTGCCAATAAACCTTTTGGGGAGTTCGTCTACATCAAAAGAGAATCCAAAAATATCAGGAATGGCGTTTACAGAACATTGATATCAGTTTTAGTTTTTGAGTTATCTTTATGCAAATGAGCAAATTGATGACGTCTAACCAAGAACTTGTGCATTGGTCAAAATATATGCATCATATCTCGTGAACTGATTGGCAGAAACGTTTTGATGAACAAGTATGGATCAACAGTAATACTGTTAGAAAGAGAAAATTATACTGTTAGAAAGAGAAACAAAATATTTTGAAATTAAACAATTTTTTGAAGTTTGATGAAATGACATGTTGTTGTTTATCTTAGTGCTTCCGGTGAAAAATGTTGTCTTTAGCTTAACTTCAAAATTTCATAACTTCACTCACAATGGTCCAATTTTTCAAACTTTGTTTTACAATAAAGACAATCATCTCAGGTTTCAGATGTAACTTGGTTGCAGGAAAACGTTTTCGAAGCATGGGTAACCGGACACATAGACGATATTTAGCTGATTTTAAGAATTTCAACAAAAAACGATAATTCAGTACTGGAAACAAACAATTCAAGTGATTCTAAGTGTTGACTATCATAGGTGAAAGAAATACAATGTCTCAGAAAGATTTCTCGCAAAGGGTTCGTTTCAAATTGTTTTAATTTTTTTTCATGCAGGCTTGATTTTAAAAGTATTAATGATTAATTGGTTTTTCTTTCTCTATATCTGTGTTTCTGATATATTCATGGTGATCTAAACAGTCTTTTTCTGCAGACAAAATTTGAAACAATAGCCTATTGTTGTAAAACAATCTTATTTGACGGCTGCAGCCCGCTATATGAACAACCACATCTTATATTATTTTGTATTGACAATAGTGACAATAGAATTATACTGTTATAAGAGAAACAAAATATATTGCAATTGAAAAAAACTGCAATCAGCAAATAAACCCAGTCAATAAACGTTTTAATTTTGAATTTTTACTTCTTCTGAGTTAAGTTTTATTATTCATGAATAATACATCTGCCACACATAACATTTTTTTGTTGTTGGAAAGAGATACAAAATATCTTTTATTTAAAAAAAACTGCGATCAGCAAATAAAGACAGTCAGTAAACGTTTTAGTTTTGAATTTCTTCTGCTTCTGACTTAAGTTTTATTATTAATGAATAGTACATCTGCCCACATAACATTTTCTTTTTGTTTTGTTAACATTTTCGAATGAGCCACCGTACGTTATCTGGGAACATAACTATTTCGTTCGCTGGGAACAGAACTATCACAAAAGCTATTCAACTTTTTAGTTTCAACTTTCCAGTAGTTAGAAATTCAATTTTCCATTAGGAAGTTTCCAGTAGTTGATCGCTGTTGTAGAGCTTCAAGAAATGTCCCCAAGGCTCGTGTTAGAATATCTAAAACGGCAAGATGGGTATAAGTTATACTGATATTAATGCTTAAATTGTATCCATGGTTCAATGACCCACCACAGAATGAAAAGAAAAATCGAAGCCTACCTTCATCTTCTGTCTCTTCTATGTTTGCAATTCCCAAAGTCGAATATAAAAAGGCATACTCAAATATCTTAACATCAGATATCTTATATCTGAATTAATTGAGAAAAATTAATTAATTTACCGATCCGTAAATTCAGTTTACGATTTTGACAAACAGTGCAAATTTTGAAAAGGGACAATATCATACCGTGTGATCAAAAAAAGAGTTTCTTTCTTCAACAGTTTGTAAAAAATGTTGACCGATTGAGGTTATTTTACATTTTTTCATAGTGAAAAAAGTAACTTAGATATTTTTTTTTCACATTTTTCCGGTCATTAAAATAAATTGAAATTATGAATTTTATAAAGTGTGGCAATTTTGAAATGTACAGGAAAAGCAACAAAATGTTCACCTCTAGTTTCCGCTATTGATCATAATCATAGTCACGAGAGAGAGACGTTCTTTCCCCTGTGGCTATGTTATAATATAACACAATCAATAGCGTTAAAACTCCCCCGCTCCATTTTCATCGTAATCTTTATGCGTAAATTGGGACACCCCGATAGGTTTGGCGTGATGTGTTTATGAGGCAATTTTCCACCAGTGCGATTGCGTGAAAAGCCGATAATCTTTGCGTGAAAGCGTGACTAAAGAAATGTACGTGCAACGTGAAAGGGGCATAGTCCATTAACAAGACCACAGGACTATAGGACAATCGGACCATCCTTGAATTAACGGACCATGGGGGAATCTCCTAATACTTTACATTACTGTGCAGCAGGAAACTGGTAATGGCGGCAATACTCGTTGTCATCGTGTACAAAATAGTTGTGGCCATCGTGTACAGAATGAACAGTGTCAACTGTCTTTTTATCATTCTTCGTTTGATTTATCTGAGATACCAACGAAACGAACGAGGAGATTGGCAAACAGC
>JAYJMH010077830.1:0-10450 GCA_036873815.1 Phacellophora camtschatica | reverse complement strand
AATAGCAAGTGTATGTGCCTAAAAACTGAAAGGTTATGTATAACCCGTGTCCCCTGCTGGAAACAAGTCATCTCGAGGCTTTAGGCACGTTAAATACGATAACTCACTCACTCACTCACTCAAGGATACAAAATGAAGAATATTGAGAAATGAGAAGCTGTGAAAAAAAGAGCACCATATCACTTCTTCCGGGAATGAAAGGGAAAATATACAACGAAGATTAGAAAAATTAGACCTACCAACCTTGAGATTTAGAAGGACTCGCGGAGATATTATAGAAACATATAAAATAGTACATGGAAGATATGATAAGGAGGTTGCACCAAAACTTCATTTGAAAGAAAGTAATAGACCAGGAACCATTGGAAACCATTCATTGTCCTTGTTTTTACCAAGAGCAAGATTGGAGATGAGGAGTAATTTCTTCACCTACAGAATCATTTAGATTTGGAACAGTCTTACCGAAGAAGTTGTGACTGCACCATCTATAAATAGCTTTGAAAATAGACTTGATAAATTTGCTAAGTATCATCTTGCAAAGCACAATTTCAAGATTCCAATGAATTAAGAAGAAGATTAGACTGACATATGGACGATTTGGAGTTTCCTTGGGAGGCGGCAGGGTCATTAAGTCATGCTGTGCGATTTTGTGGTGCTGTCGCTTCTCAAGGCAATTCTCTTATTCGCCTCTCAAGGCAATTATTTTAGAAAGATGTAAAATGCGGTGCGAGTGACCTGACGGCCAGAAAATGTTTTTAATCATTTTTTTTGTTTATTATTTATATTTAATACTTACTTGAAATTCAATAATCAGTGAAAATAAACAGAAAGGAACATTAGAAACCAAATATTTTATGACACTTGCATCTTGAATGAAGGCAGTTGACGCACGTGAGATCTAGGCAAAAAGTGCCAGACTTTGCAGTTTGGTGGTACTATGATGTGTGGAGAAATAACGATAAAAATAAAAAAAATGGTTCCATTTACTGTTTTAGCTGAAACTCAATTCTGGGCATATTTGACCGTAACTACTTGGAATGCACCCTGGATAGTAATTAATATTATTTAAATTCAAATAGGAAATGCTAACTGAATATCTTCATTATTCTGTTTTGATCAGTAATTTTTTACCTATTTTTTTTACAGGATATCGGAAGAATGAAAATTGAACTTTTTGCAGATGCCGTACCAAAAACTGCTGAAAATATTAGGTATGCTCAGCCACAGGAGCAGGAAGGGGGTACTCGCAAAGGGTAGGGGTACTCCTAAAAAAATAGGGTACTCCCGGAGATTGGGTGTACCCTCAAAGGTTCCTTACACTAGGATGGGGTTAGCTGAACTGAAAACAAACATGTTTCTTGACAACAAATTAAATTCATTAATTTAACCTATCTGCGTCATAAGTGAAACTATTTTATTCGCTTCACAGCAAAACTATGGACCACACATTATTCTCTTTGTCTCTTTTTTATTCTTTAATATTCAAATATGCCTATATTCCTCCTCTCCAGTATACTGGAACTATGAAGAGAAATGTCAAAGTATCAAATGAGATGAACTCAGTGATGATAATTATATATTCTACCCTTGTATGCATAATCACTACGTAACTTATTTTTTTCCAGACAATTTTGCACAGGTGAATATAAGTAAGTATACTGATCTTCATTAATTTGTTATTAGAATTTGAATTAGAATCAACGGATACAAGGACAGCCCATCTACAAAACACTCCCCGACTAAAGGCGCCTCAGTGCTTCTTGCCCTGGCGACTTTCCTAATAGAAAAATTGTTAAAATTTTATCCTTGGACTGTTTCAACATTTCTCCCACAAAAACCTGCATTCTCCGCAAGAAAGCTGGATAAACTGGCAATCCCCGGCCCAGAAAAGTACACAGCAATGAATGGAAAAGAAGACTTTCTACCATGCCACGGGGGGGGGGGGGGGTGTTACAAATAACTTGCAATTCAGTTACTGATGCATACACGCAAGAAATTTTTCCGAACTGATTCACTAACTGATCCATCTGATTGGGTAGTTATTTATAGACTGCCGAGACCCCATGCTGGAACCACCATTATATCTGTTAACAATACGAGAATTGCTCCTTTTAAACAATAATATAGTTTTTAACCACTGAAACAACACATATTTTTTTTCTTCGTTTAATTTTAATATTTATAAATAATTCGTTATTGACAGATAAGACTGTTTTACAATTGAGGTATTTGTGACGCCCCCAAATTTATCCTTGAGAGATTAATTTATTTAGTATATAATGGCCAACCCCCCCCCCCCCCTCCCAAGGAAAATTCCTGTAATATCGGTCCTAAACAGCAAATCATATTTTTGCTAATATCGCCAGTTTACCAACCAAAATGACCATGAATGATTTCCTCCAATGCAATGTCCAAAAAACTACTCGACCTCTGTAATTCTGTAATTGATGTTTTCTGAACTTTTTTAATTCAGAAGAGATGGCTTATCAATTGGATATAAAGGAGCAGCATTTCATAGGTATGGTTACATTTTTAATACTGGGTCACCCAAAAAACTATTTTAACAATAAATACCCTAGTTAGCATTATGGGTGACTTGTGAGCCGAGATATTCATCTTCGAATCTCAAACTTTTCTTCCACTTCAAAACATAAATTTGGCTGAAAGGCCTAAAGAAATCATCTAGGCTATAAGTAGGTTTGTGAAGTCATGTTTACAGGTTTACGCAGCATATTGACCTTTCTTTGGAATTAAGTGATCTTTGATGCAATACAGATATGTTTCATTTTTTACTAAATTTTGTTGTTGTGAAATCAGAGATTTTTGACCAAGATCTAGGCTATAAGTAGGTTTGTGAAGTCATGTTTACAGGTTCACACAGCATATTGGCCTTTCTTTGGAATTAAGTGATCTATGATGCAATACAGATATGTTTCAAATTTTACTAAATTTTGTTGTTGTGAAATCAGAGATTTTTGACTAAGATCTAGGCTATAAGTAGGTTTGTAAAGTCATGTTTACATGTTTACACAGCATCTTTCTTTGGAATTAAGGGACTTTTGATGCAATACACATATGTTTCAAATTTTACTAAATTTTGCTGTTGTGAAATCAGAGATTTTTTGTTACATTCACCTGATTTTGTTACATTTTTATATGTCCTGATTCTAATGCTATCAAAAAAGTTATCAGGTACGTTTCTATCGAGGAAATAAGAAAATAATTTGGATCTTTATTTTCAGTGCCAAAAAATTATTTTCGTAATAAAGCAACTTTTTTAACTATGCTATGAATGTTAGTCATACAAGTTTACAATTTTAAGGTCATAAGTTTAACCAATTTCTTTAAAGCTAAAACCGATATTTCCATTGTGTTTTCTTTGTTCCAGGGTAATAAAAGATTTCATGATACAAGGAGGAGATTTCGTTAAAGTGAGTAAGGTTCACGTCTTGCTTTTAGCCAACCTTGTACCCTGGGATATTTTATTCAGAAGAAATACTATTGTATTGAAATACAAAAGTATTGTACGAAATAGCCCTGGGTACGAGGTTGGCTTTTACCAATTAAAATTATTTAGCAACAAAGCAAAACAAAACGATGCAAGACCTCCCTACAACCAACATAACATCTGGTATCACCAGAGGAGATAACTTCATAATTTTGACAAGGTTTTTTTGCTCTTATAGCAAGAAAAAATGAGCAGAAGATTCCAAAGCACAACTACTTTCGTACATGGGGATTTTTTTCTTCCCCTGTGGTAGCATGTGTTGTCTGAGCAAAATCGCTTCTAGCTACACCCCGGGTGAGTCAAAAATAATTTGTGATGTTTGCAAAGCTTTAAATTTGTTATAACTTGTTCCGATTGCGAAAATTGTGCAACTGGTATGTGTGTGTAAATGAGATGTAAAATTGGCTATAACAAATTATTTGACAAAAATCAGATATTTAGCAAAATCACTCAGCTGTAAATTTGTTAATAAAATGGATTCAAAAACTTGATCAAAGTCAACATTGTTTCTTCCTCTCGACGATAGCAAATACGCTTTGTCTAAAAGCGCCTTTAACACCATCTTGGGATATTAAAAAATCGAAAGGAATCACCCGTTTATCATCAATTTTAATTAAGGTTCAAACTTTTCAAAATCTTTTTGCATTTTTACTAATTTCTAGGAAACTAAATATCCAATTTTGTTCAAATGATTTTTTATAGCCAGTTTTACATCCCATTACATGTTGTTAAATTTCGGAATCAGAATAAACTATCGCCAATTTAAATATTCGCGATAGTCCCAACGTTTTTTTGAGTCACCTAGTAGAAAGGAATGACAAATTTTCACAAAATATTTTCACAAAATTACAACATTTGACGTTTATTTGCTCACCCGGCGTTAAATAGTCCGTAAATCATGAACCCATATAAAGCCTTACGACTATAATCATGTTAATTAACTTTTATTCCATAAACTCTACAGGGAGATGGCAAAGGGATTTGCAGTATATATGGTGGGATGGGAATAACATTTCCAGACGAAAGCTTCAAATTAAGACATGATACACCTGGATTACTTTCAATGGTACTATTAATTTTTTTTAAATGTATATTCTATTAAAATTTACAATACACTATACTGATAACGCTACTTCAATTTTCATGTAACTTTTCATTTATACTTCATATTTTATTACCTAAAAACTGCTTTACAAACTGCTTAATAGTTTATTGCTTACGATACTACAAGGACAATGTCACGGAGAGCAAAGGACCAATGTATACCCCGTGGCCATTGCATAAACTACATCTAACTAATAGAAACAAAACGAAAATCTACAAGAAGAGGCTTGGTGTTTGGTCGTTTAAAAGTGTTTGAAATAATGGTGTTTCAATTGAAATGATGCATGGCTATTATTTATCTTACCTTCTTAAATAAATGCTTCAAATAACTTTTGTTGCATTTTTCAACAATTTGATTCAGGGTTTATTAGAGAGAGAGATGTTCATTGCATAATTAATATTGGATTGATAAGAGTCAAGGAAACATTTCAGTCGCACAGGCGTTAACCCGAAGAAGGTCCATGAGAACAAAAGACCGTTTAAGGCCAACCCAAGACACGCCTATTTTCCATTGTAAAATGAGGAAGGTTTGCACTGAAGCATGTTTGTGGCTGGAGGAAGGTTGAAAGCTTTCCTGAACTCTGTTTAAATTAAGCCTAAGATAGAATTTTTCTTTACCATTTCCACGGGAAGATAGATTTAATAAAAATTGCTTACTTGTCTCTTGTAAGTAGCTTACTTCTATCTTATCTCAGAAGTGGCGTTGGATAATTTTTAGACAGTTGTTATGGTTGCTTAAGAACAAAAATTTCAACTAGTTTCAATAGTAACAAAATTTCAATAGTTTAATTTCAACTATTCCTTGTAGGCTAACAGTGGACCAAATAGTAATGGCTGTCAGGTAAGAGTCTAATTATGTATTTAGTCTAAAGAAATACGACTAATACCGCTTTTATATTGACACAATTAAACCAGCTTTATCTAACTTCGATAACCTGAATAAATTTAAGCTGGTTTAACTCACAGTGTGAATGAGGGATAAAGGAATAACCTTGTTCTCTTTAACCATTGTTTTAATGGTTTTTATCAAGTTTAAGGTAGTCCTTATTCTTAAGATTTGTAAACAGTTGATAAGTTATATAAGTGGCGTGAGACTTTTGAGATGAAAAATTCATTTCTTATTTGCCTTCTTTACTCTTCTTCTGTTTACATGTTGTTTTTACGTGTTAAAATTACAGTCTTCGTATTGGCTAGTTTATTTAAGTTCATAATATATATCCATATATCAGATATTTCTTTCAATTGGTCTTCGCCCCTTCCGTCACTACGTGTAAAATTGTAAACACATTATTCTTTGGGGTGTTTTTATTATAAAAGCAGATTTCGACTTTGTTGTGTTACGATGTGTTCACATCTTTTCAAATTCTTAATTTTAAAAGGAAAATTGACAGTACGTGACTGAAGGGGTTAAACATTGTGACGTTCTGTTCCTTTTATTTTAGTTTTTTATCACGTGTGCAAAATGTGATTTCTTAGATTCTAAACACGTGGTCTTTGGTAAGTTGAAATCTAAATTCTTTCATTCTTTTCGTTTCAAAAAGAGCAACTTTATTCTGACAAGAATTAACACGGGGATGAAACTAATTTAACTTTTGTCAAACTTTTTTCAAAATGCCTTGTTTTTGTGTAAGCAGAAATTTTCAATATGTTTAAATCTCCATTATTGATGGCAAAGATAACACTAATAACAGTAACCACCGTCTACTGGGTGATCCAAAATGAAGTTGTGGCGTTTAAAAGATCGCCAGAAACAGTCTGTAACCAATGAACCTCCTTTTTGCACTACTATATATACGATGGGCTAATTGTAGCAATGTGAAATATTTCACAAACTCCTTAATAATAGTGTCATTTTAAAAGTGTCCTAGTTTTGATACATAACATGAAGTTATGATGAGAAATAAAAACTACGTTATTAAAAGTCCCCATCGTTTTACATGATTACTGATAATATAATTGTGATATAGAAATATCATATACTCGAGTAAAAAATCGAAAGTTTATTTTTCATTCAAATTACGTTTTTGAATGGGCATAGCTGAAAATCGGGTTTTTTAAGTCAAAATTAGATAATGATAAATATTTAATTTCGTAACAAAATAAAGTTTTGGTAATTTTTTTCAAACACCGCAACTTCATTTTGAGTCACCCGGTATCTACTTCGCTACTCCCTGAAAGTAATCAGAAATCCTACAAAAACTAAATAATAAGTGAACATTATCAGGGGGAATGCACGTAAAATTTAACAGGAGTTTTGCTTAAATCTTGATTCATGCTAGCATATTTACTACGTTATTTCTAACGTTTGCATTATTTCTATCGTGCTTCATAGCGTATCCGCATCCGTATCAATGTGTCTTAACTCTTTGCCATTCTGACACAAGACATTATTTAGGAATAACAAAACATGTTGCGAAACAGTTAATTTACTATTTTGAAATTTTGACGTGATACGCAACTCGTGGTTGTTTTCTACATAACTGCGATGTCCACATCAAATGGTGAAAGTGCTAAGAGAATTATAACTCATGATTTGTGTTGCTTTCTTTTCTCAGGAAAAGTAATTGATGGCCTTCTAGTTATGCGTAAAATTGAGGTACGTATTAAGAGTTGCAGTTATTCAAATAAAGTGCCTTACCAACGAATTGCAAATTCCACATTTCTTAGATGTCAGCTGTCATACTGCACATCATTTTTTAAACATTACTAGCCCGCGAAAAGTGATATGAAGATTATGTGTTTTACTCAAATTAGATAGAATAGAATAGAAGATACAATAAGACCCCGCATTTAAAAAACTACTAATAAGACACTTTTACGCTAATTTTCTGAGAAGAACAATAGGAAACAATGGAAAATATTTGTGAAAAAAGGTTCAATCTGAAAAATTAGTTTTTTTAAATACGGGGCCTTGCTGTATGTCATCTACTGTGGCCCTGACAAGAGAAATATCTGTATGTTAGCAGTAGACTCTATTACACGGTCGTTTGTTTCGCTCCTCCGCCTTAACTGATATCCTCCCCTCGACTTCCCTGAGCGGACTGGGCAAGCGCAACCAAGTGGGAGGAGCGAATTGGTGGGAACTATGTAATGAGGCTTTGTTAGTATTTTTATTAAAAGCATTAAGTCGCATCAAATGGGCAGGGTATATACCCATGCAGATTCATACTGGCAGTATGCTACTTTGTTATTGGTCACATGAAAATGATTAGCAATGAAAAAGCTGAATTGCAAATTTCACGTTTATTTCAGTTGTTATACTGCACGACATTTTTTTAACATTAAAGGCTCACGAAAAGCAATAGAAAGATTATGTGTTTTATTCAGATAGGATAGACGATATGGAAGGTGTCATTCTCTTATTTTCTCCGTAGAATGTACCAGTTGGACCCAACAACAGACCAAAGCTGCCAGTTGTAATAAGCCAATGCGGTGAAATGTAACAAAACATGCATTACGAAGACGAGGAAATGATAATACTGCCAAGCAGTTGTGTACGTGCACTGGATTTCGGACAAGAAACAATGTGCATTCATGACCAGACTTTAAACACAAAAACAGGTTCAATCGTTAATGCCATGGGAGAGGGGAGGCACTTTATTGTAATGAAGAATGGATATACCCTACATGGGCTATTCTTTAGCCCAGATTTTCTTACATATAGTTTAATATGGATATGTTTTTTGGCGTTAATTCTTGTTTTTGGTCTGCTTTTGCCTGTTTTGGCTTTATTTATCACATAATGTTCTCAAGTGAATCATAGACATGGGTCGTTTTTTGAAATCCTGGTAGATCCATTCTCCGTCACAATGAAGTGCCCGTGCCCCCAGGCGCTTATGACAAAAATAAGACTATACAGCAATAAGTGTCAGTGCTAATAGTTCCCCAATCGTATTTGGTAAATGAGTTACTTGTAGGCGCATGAAGAAACATTACATTTATAAAAATGTCTGTCATTTTAACCTGCCTAATGTCTCTTGCATATTCAATTGTTTGTTATTTGAGAACACAATCTTTTACTTGATCTACTTGTATATTATCTAATTATGATAATTATTACAATTTTTTAATGCAAAAAGTCAGCAAGCATAAAAGAGACACCCTGTCTAAGCTTGCCCCTGCGAATTCTTGGGCCATTTCATCATTTCCCCAGCAAAAAACTGTGTTCTCCGCCAGAAAAGCATACCAAAATGAATGGGAAAAAGGAACATTTTTCTCCGGGGTTTTGAAATGAACAGGATCTTCTGTTATAGCTCATTCCAATTGATCAGTAAACTGTGCAATTGCATTTCGTCCCTCAAAGTTAATTCTCTCCCTCCCCATTTCTCTAATGGATACACAGTGACTGTGGTAAACAATTAAAACCTTGCAAGGATTCATTATCTCATATTTAAACCTCGTTTTGAATATCCAAATTAGGACATTCTCCATGCCTGCCGTATTTGGAGTGACATCAATCTCAACCAAAAGATGATCAGGTAATGTTTCTCGTGAGTAAAACACAAATGTATCATGGCTGCCCAGATATGGGAAATCAGGCCCACAATTAGGAGCACTAATAGTGGCAGGACATTTCGAGGGAGAAGAATGTCTTGTTAAAGCGTATAAGAGTTGTCTTTTCTTCAGAACATCATGGTTAATTTTCCCCCATCCCTCTCCTAAATAGCTGTCTTGGTGGGTAACAATAACAGTTTTATGCAAAAGATATTTTGTAGCATACGTAATCTCATGTTTCATAGTAGGTGATTCACTGTTTTTGTGAATGATCAGTTTTCTGCTATTTGAGAGGTTGAGCATTCTTAAGTAATTGACTGTTTCTTCTCTAAAAACCAGAACATGAACAAATGCAATCAGTTTATGATTCAGATTCTTTTGGAGACAGTCAGTAACCTCTGCCATTCTTGCCTCTAATTGTTTGTCATTAGGTGGTTGGTCATCGTTGATCAAAAGGTTTGCCCTGATATCTTCATGATCAAATGGAACAAATGTTGTCACAAGATGAAAGAAACCCATGCTGTCTCTTTTTATCAAATCTTTAGTGTCTGGATCTGTTGCTGCAGATAACCTTGCTTTATTAAATTCATCTAGCAAGCCAATAACATAATAAACAAATTCTACTTCATCAGCACCATTTTGAAGAATTATCATTTTTCTGCCAGCATAAATTACTTTTTTATTCCTAATAATATAAATTAACAATGTAAAAACCAATATTATGGTAAATAATCCATAGTACTTCCAATGAGCCATTTTTATGTTACCACTTGACATTCATGCCATTTGGATTATGCTGTGCACCAATATACTTTTATGTCTGTGAAATTAATAAAATAGATATACATATATACACATTTCTGATTTGCAGTGCAAACCGTGCACATAAATTTTTAGATCCTTTCATGTTGTTGTTAATTCCTCAATATAAACCAGATTTTAAAGGGCTCTTCTCGTATCTTTTTATCTAGCATCCCATTTGGATTGTGCAACACTCCATATACTTTCCATATATTCGCCAATCAGGAGCCAAGACCATGTGTTCATTAAATTTGGCATGCAGAAATTCACAATTCTTTAAAATGCATTCTTTCTTGCCAACATCTAAAAGAAATTAGAATCAAGATGTTTTAGTCTACCTGATTTCTTTAATAAATTTTTAATATTTTAATGTTTGCTGTCTATGTTAGAGTTTGTGTTGTTGTTGTTAGTTTTTACCATTTACGAGTTAGGCCTATTTTTTATGATGAAAATGATGATTTAATATACCATGTTGGAAACTTTGTATTGCGCACCGAATATATTCGGTGCGCGTTTGAGATTTTGGTGCGCAAATATGACATC
>JAYJMH010077819.1:0-10454 GCA_036873815.1 Phacellophora camtschatica | reverse complement strand
GGAATAAGTGTTTAAAACCAGATAACGAATTTAACTTTTTTCATTGGGTTTTTTTCATTGTGTTACTGGTAACATTTTAATTGAATGCAATCAATGTTTTTGAATGTTTTCGAGCTTCAATGAGATCGACAATTTTTTGAAAATTGCTCATGATGGAAGAACAAGAGTCGAAAATAATCGCCAAAAATTGTTTTTAACTAGTTTTGTCTTTTGGACATGAATATTCACTTTAATCACTGTAATCCGTGGAGTACACAATTTTTGCTAAACTCGTCAAAGATGTTTTGCATTTTTTGGCATGCACCCGGTACATTTTTATTACTGCTTACTTTAGGTTAGGTCTCGTTTAGGTTACTTGCTTTGATTTTCACTGGACACACATTGATAACAGCTTCTCTTAAATTGAAGCGTTTAATCCAGTATAAATATTCGAAATTATTATATTATTATTATTATTACATATCATGAGTACAGGTGTGAGTGTCCAAGAAAATCTTGAGCTGATTCAAAAACACAAAAGGAATAAAAACGCAAACAACACAAAACTATAGTATGGTACATGCTGGATGCATCTTTTTATTAACAGTCCTATGCTATTTCTAAAAATTTTACAAAAAATTTAAGATTTCAAATTTTCAAGAGCCAAAATTATATTTCTTGATGAAAAATTTTTCAGACCCAAAAATATATTATCAAATCAAAATCCCAGGCCAAAAAATATAGAACTGACATGCCCCCTCCCCTTGCCGGGTGGTACTGCCCTCTGGGCTTTTGATAAAGGCAATAACTCTTAGTTTGATTTATTGAATTGATTGAATAATTAATTTGTAATAAAGGGGCTATAGCCCTTTATGTAAGGTAGCTGTGACTCTTCTTCCAAAAAAAGGTTTTAGCCCCTCCAAAAACAAGGCTGTGAGGTTATGAGTCTGAATGTAAATTTTGGCAAAATTATCAGTTACGATTTATGAAAATTATCAACTTAATTTATTCTCCATTTTGCTTTGTTGTAGATCGGCTGATTTAAGGAAGCGTGCAATTCAAGCCAAGGAAACTGGTATGCTTATTAACTTATATATACAGGAGAGGTGGAGTACAGTAGCAGGGGGCCATGCATGTCCCCTTAAAAAGTTTTCAGTTAACCAATTTTACATTGTCTTGTTTGAGTATTTGTCAGCTAAATGTCCATTTCTGAAGCTTTTGCCCCCCCCCCCCATTATCCCATTCCAAACTCTGCCTTTGCTTATACTGGAATGTGATACCTAAATTGAGCATCTTTTCTCAGCATTGAGATAGGACAAGTCCCAAATTAGAAAATAAAAATAAAATGTGAGATAACTGGAATATTAAACTTTTATTTTTAGAAGAAGATATAACGTTGTCTCGTCTGGTAAAGGCAAACCAAAGAGCCAACAAAGTAGCTGAACAACGAAAGGTACCCTTGAACCACTTTTAAATAGCATGATATTTGGAAAGGATTGGCTGCCAAAGGTGTCCCTTAATCAACACAATTTGCAAAATTGAAGTACGGAAATCTAGTAGCCTCAAAGCATTAGATTTTAGTTCCAAAGTATTATTAAAAGCTTAAATTCGCGAATGAAACAATAAAGAGTTAACGCTATCTTCGAGAGGAATATAAATTAAAATTGCAATATAAAGCATTGTTTTGCTGTGTAAAAAAATTCATTGTTTTGCTGTGTAAAAAAAAAATTGATTGCATGACGATTTTTTGTGATAGTAAATTTATGGCAGAATTTAAATAATTCACGAAAAAAAGATGAAGGACAATGAGTGAGTGAGTTGTCGTATTTAATCTGGAGATTACATTTTACTAGCCTACCGCAAGGTTTTCTTTCTGTGCTTTTTGTAATGGTTCGATTTACAGAACAGATGATTAACATGTCGAAACATTCAGTTTAATTTTTAATCTAATGATTTTTAATCCAGGATTTGGATATGCTACAGCACTACAGGCCGTGGGGAAAGCCGGGAGGCGGGGCTCCTCGGGTAAGTGAAAAATATCATTGGGTTTTGCATTCTTTGGATGTAAGAATGTGTTGTAGATCTCATCTCAGTTATCTTGAGATATAAATCCCAGTTAACGAGAAGATTTATGTGATCGGGGTTGGGGATGAGAGTCGGGGTCATCAAGATATGTGGGATGGCGGAGTCAGTCGAAAAACAGTCACACGGAATTTCGCGTTGCTTAACGAAGGGACGGAATTTTTCGCATAATTTGTCAGGAATACTGGTTAAGGACCCTATTCAATCGCGGTTGCCCTCCTTTTCGAAGCTAAAGTTTTTTGGAAACTTCTAAGAATTTCAAGACCCCCTCCAAATTTCTCCCCCTTCCCTTCCCTCGCTATATTTAATGACCTGTCCCTCTGCAGAAGTACACCAAAGTTTTAGCTGGAAATGAGATGAACAGCGAATTTTCATTGGACATTGTGCGGAAAGAAGAAATTCCAATCCCCTTTCCTAGCATGATGTATGGTTATGTCCTAGATTTTTATGATTTATATACTGAATTTATTTTCTTTCAGGGAGTTGAAAATGATCGTGCAGCCACAATAAGAACGCGACAAATTGGAATCCCCACAGATGATCAGGTTTGAAAATCAGAATATTATAAATTTTTAATCTTGGAATACTGCTGGTCGGCACAAAACATTAACCAATGCCTTTTTTTATGGCTTATTTCTGAAATGGTTGTAACCTGTTTCTTTTTATTGTGACCTGTTTTTGAGATAATTATAACCTGTTTATGATGCGATTGTAATAGTTTTACTTTTAGTTAATAATTCAACGAATGTTGATTGAAAATAAAAGCTATTCTTAAATATCCTTCGTGTATCTTATCAACACGATTATTGCTATTACCTGTTTTTGATGTGATTGTAACCTGTTTTTAATCAGGTTAATTAAAATAAGTACCTTGGATAAATACAACGGATCACATGAATATTAGATGTAATATTAGAATGATAGTGTAATTAGCTGGAATATCTTATTACATTTTTTGTCATTACATTTACACTACAGCCAGACATGTGGTTAGGGGGACCTGGTGGAGGAGCTCCGAATCGCACGGAATCAGGAAAGATCGTTGCAAAATTAACAAGTGACACAAGTGTGCGTTTAAGAGCGCACAAGGATGGAAGGCCAGTTGACTCTATTCCAATCGTACGTTTTTTTATCATTTCCATTACTACTTCTTTAGAATTTTCTTCGTACTCTTTGATGATGTTTTCTATCAGACACAGTTACAGTTCGATTTTTATTTTTGATTGTCGAAAAAAGTACTGTCGAATGCAGGTTCGAGGGGTCAACTAGAGAAGAACTGTTTCATTAAAAAATTACAATAAACAACCACAGCCCCTGGCTTTGACGATACTGCAAAGAGGTTGAAATGGGTGGGATGTGAAGCAGCTGAGCCAATAAGAATCTAGCACACTAATGCACCCCACACGTAGCTACGACGATCGTAAAAAGTCTAATGCCGTAAACCTTACTGTAAATCTCATTGTTCATTATCATTTTCATCAAAGAATACTAATTGATTGATTATAATCTTAACACAAACTTTTAACATATAAGCTTGATTTCTACCACCAGGATAAATTTTTTACAGGAGCAGCATTTATAAGATAAATTTATAATCAAAATTTTTTTGGTGTTCGTTTTTTCGAGTGCGCATGCTCCAAGAACAAAATTTTTTTCGTGAAAGAAATTTTTCGCTCAGTGAGAATTGGGCTTAACAGAATGGCGAAATTTTCGCCAGGCGATACAGGCGTAAAAGAAATTTGTCGCTCAATTAAAATTGGACCTAACAAAAATGTAATCTGATTCAGTCGTAACACGGAAAAATTTCGACTGGTGGAAATCTTTGCGCAGATAAATTTTGAATTTCCCCTTTATTCGCGGAATATCATTCATATATTACTTTTTTGTAGAAAAATGTTGCGAATGAAAGTTACAAGACTGATCTTGGTACGTGAAATGAATCTTAAAATTGTTCGTTTTAATACGTACAATGTTTCTTTTCTCGCTAATTATATGTTTTTACGTTAATGACATTGCGAAGAGGAACTTTGTATTAAGATGTAAACACACGTGGTATCGTGAAAAGATTTAAAAGACATGACGTGTGAGCATACGATAAGTATAAAATATAATCGTAGAAATAAAACAAGTTTATGCTAGTTTATAACTCGTTTATAACAAGTTCATGCAAGTTCATAACTCGGAGTTTCAAGTGCCTAAGTGATAAGTGGAATAATACTTTTCGGCATTTTGAATCTTACTTCCAAGAATTTGTTCGAATATTCTTGGTCGACAATGGAGCTGCGATAAACTTTACTTCGTTCTTAGTTTTCTGAGGCCTCTCCTCCCCAGGGTATTTTCCTCCGCAGTGACATATATTATATTTTTTACTGATTAATAAACGATTAAGGTATAAAGACTTCGTTTTGGGAAAAAATTTAGCTAGCCAATAAAATCACTTTATTTTGAGCTTTTGCAATTTAATTGGTGTGACGAAAATATCGCAGCTAGCCAACTAAATTACACTAATAGTTACCAGTTTACAGTAGGGCAATTCATCGCGGTAAAAATACTCTAAGCGCTATCTTTCGGCAAGTCTGTCGGTCTGTTACTAACTGCACAAAATTTTGCTTTCACATCACAGATAAATTAGCAGAAGAAACAAGATATCGTCGCAATAAGGAGAAAGAAGATGACTTCAAACATGATTTGGAAACGGTTAGCTAATTGTCATTATTCACTACATAGGTTTCCTGTACTTTTTCATCTTTGATGTTGTTGTCGTTGTTGCTTCAGTCAGTTAGTGTAGCGGATAAATTGCAGGCGGAGGAGCGAACTAACAAATGAGTCTTGCATCGCCTGACTTGGCTTCGTATCAAGCTCCCCTGCAACCTGATGCAAATTTTTTCACAAAAACATTTGCAGCTAAGGTGTATTTCTTCTTTTTTCAAATATCCCATTTTTAGACAATAAAAATTAGGTCGTAAACATCTTTTTCTTGTTACTAGGGTTTGTATATTATTTGGCGTTACTATCTTGGTTTTACACTGTCTTGATTTATTATAATGGGTATTGTTTTTCTGATTCTAATTTATGATAATTTATGTTATTATTGCAGCTAAAATATCATCCATTTGGGAGACCAGGCGGAGGCGCTCCTTTGAAAGATGATAGTGGTGAGTTTTTGTCATGATTCCGAATTTTTAAAAGATAACTATTATTGTGCGAGCATTTATGGAAGTTTGCTGATTTTCGTAGCAAATTCATAACAATAGCAAATTAATTGAAACCCGTATACTGTAGCAAGGGCAGATTTTGTAACAATAGTGAAATTGACACGTTAATTTTCAAAGATTTTAGCCATTCAAGAGAAAGCGAATTCTCTCAAGCAGAAAATCAAAACATGACCTTGTTTGTTTTGATTTTCTGTTTGAATGAATTCGCTTTGTCTTCAATGGCTAATCGTTTTGAAATTGTCGTGTCAATTTCACTATTGCTACAAAATCTGTCCTTGTTATATAGTGTAATACCGCTTAGAGTTTCAGGCGGGAAGCATGTGTGTATACGAGAATGACAGCTCTGAAATCTGAATTTTAATCATGAAACATTTCAGGTTCGCCAAGAACTGGTTTGCCACTAAATCTTTCAAATGATATTTACGAGTTGAGAGCAGCCGAACCAAGACATGGCCATGCATATTCTGGATTCGGTACGTTAAGTTTGTAAGGTTAAATGTGTATTTAATTATGTACAGTTAATATTTAAGAAGTCTTTTTGAATTAATTCGAGTAAAAGAGGGAGAAATCTTGTCTCATTGTTGTGGTTACCATTATGACGTGAAACCGATATACAATTGGAGATTATTATTACGCTTGCTTTATGCCTAACTTGGTAAATTCAAGATCACAACATTGATATATTTCAGAAACAAAAACTTTGTAATTTAATTCAATACAATTTTCTGTGTAGAATACAAACACGTTGTACAATTTCCATTTTTATTTCAATTTTTCAATTTTATACAGTCTTTACCCACGCATAGGGTGAAGCACAATTTATACGTATTACACTAATGTAATAGCAATAATATAAATTTGTAAAATTACTTTTACATGAATTTAAAATACGTATTCTACACGACCCAAGGAAGCAAAGCTTATCTAGTTTCTTGGGCCGTAAAATAAAGCTAAGATACAAAATCGCTTTGAAATTTCACTATTATTACGAAATCTGCGCTTGTTTACAAAAGTGAAATCGTAAATCTCACTGCTCAAGAGTACCTAAGTCAAGTAATTAGAACTCCTATGCAAATCATTTGGTAAATGAACAGTAGGAGGAGGGTACATGTATCTATTTGACAACAGTTTGGTTTACCCCTTGTTATTTCTTATAGTGAGGGAGGAAACGAGTTGAGCTAAACTTAAACTTATTCAATTTATTTTTTTCAGGCAACGACAATGAACAAGAGGTATGTAACGAATATTTAAATCTTTATGCAGTAAAATATTTTGACTAGCATGATGTGATGCATATTTTGTTGACCCTTTCATTTTACTTCAGATGTTGCATAAATGTTGCATAAACGTTTCATAAACGTTGCATAAAAAACGACAAATGTTGTATAAATGACATAACCATGTGTTCTGTGAGACGATTCCCAGTGGTGCGGGGAGGGGTACTTCCTTATATTATGGCACATGTATATGTTCCATTGTCCCGCTGCTGTTACGGCGTGCACCAGAAGTAAGAAGAAGGAAGTATATGTTCCAATTAGGTGGGGTTTTTTTTGCCAAAATCTCTAAAACTAGGTTTCTTTTCAAGCATGATATCTCTGCTTAAATATTTCAATAGAAGAAAGCGATAGAACAGTACCGTTAATAGTTTGTTTACATTCGAAAGCTTGCTGGCACACCTCTCTATTGAGGATGACATTACTTCATAACGTTCACAATTGCTGAAAGGTTTTCCACATTTAGAACATTCTGAAAAAGTTATTTAGTATTTAATTTTGTTTTCTGTTTATGTTTGGTGGCCTCTTTCCGCCAGTGTAAGTCTTCATATGTTGAATTTTACTAAACAATGACTAGTGAAATTACTAAATTTACTTCCAAATTTTCCAACAAATTTTCCAACAAATTAACTGCCAACTTTCAATCTACAAACCTTCAACACTCGCTCGGTTCGATAACCGAAAGCCTACACACACTTTATACCAATAGCCGAGAATTGTCTTTCAGGATTATTTGCAAAGATCAGATCACATGAAAAAAGAGATACTAATGAACACTAAAGAAAGAGACTCGAATCTGGAAATGGTAAATAAGTTATGATATGTCACATATATTATGTCATAAGTTATAATATGTCATATATATTTGTAGATTTTGAAGGTTTCTAATTATAATTTTGTAGATTTCTAATTAATTACCAAAGGTTTAGATGTTTGCAGCTTCTATTCAGCCTATTTTCCGTGTATGCTCTGTATGCTGTCTCAGCGGTGAATGAAGAACATTTTAAATTTATTACATAGTACACTGAGGCCTTTCAAGCTTGTGCTATCACCATAATGTGACTATAGAAAAATGAACTGCCGTCATCACGTGCATTGATGACGTAATGTTTAAATTGTTTTAGTGTCACATATAATAACTTCAAAGTTTCGTCTTTTTGCCTGCAATTTCTAACAGTGCTCTTAATGTTCAAGTTATGTATGCCTAAAACATGATGTACTTACATATACATTTTTGCACTATCACCACCATCAAGAATATTTCTTGGAAATTCTACCAATTTTTCCTCCGTAATTTCGATGTTCCATTTTCAAATATTGAACTGTTGTTGTGGCCACTGCACCTTACTGCATCTTGGATAATTAATCGATTTTGTAGATAACACAGCAACGTTATAAAATCCAACTAGAAATCCGTCAATCATTCTTTGTTTCTGAAAAGAATAAACCATAAATTAATGGTTTCTGTAAACACGACACATATCGTAGTCATAGTGCCACTAAAACTCTGAAAAAAATAATAATAATTGATTACCCAGGATATAAAATCGAATATAAAATAGATTAATATGATATAAAGCACCCAGGGTATGAAAAAGAGATGCCACAAGTGGCCGTTACTCGTAGCCGGGCTTTCTAATGCTTCATGCAACATGCACCGATAGCTGATGCTAATATGATTCAAGCGACGTCCCAAAAGCCCAGGGAGGCAGTACCATCTAACTCGGATAGGTGGGGGCGTGTCCAAGGAAATCTTGAGCTGACCCAAAATTATATTGGAACAAAAACCCAGACCCAAAATTATAACAGTATGGCGCATGTTATGATGCAATTTTGCTGCCTGTAACATTTTTTATTAAAATTTCTATGCTATGTCTTAATATTTTACCCAAAAATATAAGATTTTTCAAAAGTTTTAGAGCCAAAATTATATGAAATCCCAGACCAAAAAATATATCCAAGTCAAAAGGTACTGTTATTAGTTTATTCAAAATCCTCTACTATGAATGTTTGTATTTAAATACACACAATGTTTCAAGCATTACTCGTCAGGCCTTGTCACACCCGAAAACGAGTAATGCTCGAAGTCGAAACGTTGTGTGTATTTAAATACATAGTTTGTTTAAATGGTATAAAATTAGCAACCTTGATAACCTGTGATTTGGCCAAATTTGTTTTGGAAATTACTTACTTTACAGACAACAAATATATGCAAGCGTTGAGCACTTGACCTGAAACACACATTTTAAAGATGTTTATGAGAAAAGTGGGGATAGCAAGTTAGCTGTGCTTAATAAAACGTGAGCATTATAGAAGCGTTATCACATCACGTGATCATAAATGCTGCAAATTGATTGGCTATTTACGAAACGTAAACAAAATAAGTTGCAAAAGAAATGTGATTAATTCTTCTATGCTGCTTTGGTGGATTTATATATTTGAAATAGCCATTTTAGAATAGTTTCAAAATTCACAAAATCAAGAAAACTAGATTTAAATTATTTTTATTATTTGAATTTCAGGAACAAGGTTTTCAGTTCGGCTTGCCAGGCGGAGGAGCACCTGTTCGAGATGAGCGTGGGAAAGTGCTTGCTCATGGACGTCATACGTTAGTCAAAGACAGAAGTGGAGGTAAATTCTAGAACGAATATTTTCAGTGGTGGCAAACTAACGGCACCTACGGCTATATGGAAACAATTGACAATTTATAAAACATTGTCTATTTTATTTTGTCTAGTTTTTTTTTTTAATTTGGTTTTAAAGTTGTAAGGAAAACAATCTTTTCGAGTGAAGATTTCATATTATTTAACGATTAAACCTTAAAGTAACTGGACGGATACAAAAAGCTCTGAAATAAACTGGAGTTCTGTTACGCAGCACAGCGGTCTTTGAGAGAGTAGCCACACAGAGTCTTTGAAAGCAACCGCACGAACTCAAAACTTTCTTCTGTTTTCCAAATTTTAATGGAGGGACATCTATCATTAAATTTAGATTGCCCAGTCCCCTGGCGTGTCGTTGATCTACTTTAATTAACAAGTTTAGATGTCTAAAGTTAGATGTCTAAAAGCTACAATTGATAGTAAAACTACAAAATGTACTACCAAGTTTACTACCAATTTTGCTACCAGAAATCTTTGGTAGTTTCACTAAAAGCAACCAAATTAAATTCAAGACAAACACTCACATTAGAAACACTCATTTTGCCATGGGTGGTTTCAGCATTTTGGTGTGAGTGATTTCAGCGTTTTGGTGTGAATGATTTCAGCGTTTTGGTGTGAGTAATTTCATTTTCCCCTGAAAATATGATGTTTCCCGTTGTTTATCTATGGGAAGTATGGGTCTCTCCGGTGGAAAAGATGACGCTGCAATTTATATCATTTAAATTTATTCGTTTAATTTAACTCTTTCAATTTTTTTACTTTCAGCTGTTGTCAAATCTGCGAAAAAGTTACACGATCCTTCAAGCTACTATCCATATGGTAGACCAGGCGGAGGAGCCCCGATCAAAGACGGAGCAGGAAAACTCAAAACAAGCGTCACCGGAATTGTTGAAAATGAGCGAACGGTACGAATTATATGCCATTGAATTTATATATAGCGATATGTAGTTTAATACATAATAAAATATTGAAGACACTTTTTTACATTCACAATGATGTTGGAAGTTCCCATATTTTTATATCTGCAAGCTGTTTTCATTAATTTATTTGGCATCATAATGAGAGAGAAAACTAAATTGAGTCGAGTAACAAAAAATTTGTTTTGTCGAGTAAGATTGTCTCCCATTTGTTTGCCATTAGTTAACGCTTATGGCACGCGAGAATCATAAGTTCGTGATAAACTAGGATTATCACAGATAAACTAGGTTTATCTGTTGATAAACTAGGTTTATCTGAATGAATTG
>JAYJMH010077808.1:0-10455 GCA_036873815.1 Phacellophora camtschatica | reverse complement strand
AATAGACGGTGTCGAAATTATTCGTTTATATCTAAAATTGCATAGTTAATTCAGTTCTGTTTGTTGGTTTTTCTTTGCATGACCAATTGCACTCTGTTTGTTGGGTTTTCTTCGATAGATGATGTTATGACAGTTTTTTGGAGAAATATAGCATATTTATAGCATTTCATCTTCGCCATCACTGTGCATGCTCAGTAGCGTAAAACTTTCCAATTTTACGTTAAGAAAGTGCTAAGAAAGTTTTCGTGCTGAAATTAGGAAATAGCTAAAAAAGTCTGAAGGCTGGGCTGAAAAAAACTTTCTTATAAAAAAAAACCTGTAGTCTCTCTCAATTTTTCTAAATCTTCCTCGCAAATTTTGCTCCGCAGAGGACTTGCACTTTTTTGAAGTTTTACTGATATTTACCGATAAAAGAGGTAGACTTGGAGCAAGGTAGACGATTAACAGTAATGAACAAATTGAGATGATTGTCATGTGACCACAATGTCCCGGCATTGTCCCGGTCCCGGCACCACCAAAAGATAAATGAATTCAACAACCTCGTGCCCAGAGTTATTTCATTCAGTAAAAATACCCCTGGTAACTACTTGCAAATTTTGCGTAAATTTATGCAAACTCCTAAATTTATGCCGCATCAAAAGAATTCATTTTTCGAATTCTACACTCGCGAAACGCTTTTCATATTGGAATTTGGAATCTCTTAAGATTCAGTCGAATATTGATTCTCCTTATTATTTCTCGTAAGCCAATGAAAGCGCGAAACCACCAGGTCGGTACCATATGTTTTGTATGAAATAGCCCTAGAGACGAGGTAAAAATTTCAATGAAAACGCTTAGCCCGCGATACTATATGCAATGGCTGCCTCCGACAAACTAGATATACAAAAAATATTTCTGTTTCAATATTTATCCATTTATTTAATACTTGGTAAAAATTTTTTAGCAGTTAGCAATTGTCTTTATCAATCGATATAAATTAGTTTTCTGTAAATGGAGAGCAAGAAATAAACGTCGATTCAAAATAAGTCAATACAAATACAACCGGCAGTCATGACTCGATGTGTTACGAATTTTTTTCGACCATTTTTAGGACTGGCAACGAATGAAAAAAAGGAAGAAAGCGGTAAGTTGGTCATGAACAAGGATAATCTTGGGTCGGTGTTAGATCATAGTCGAGATAATTACACACCTTCTCTAGATATATGACTCAATAAGTTCAAGATTTCATTCTAAAAATGTTATTCTGAAATGTGCATTTTGAGAACGTATCAATATTTGTTATGTGTAATTTGTGATTATCTAGTATGTGTGCTATTATCTCAACTACAGTAATAATACACTTATCCATATTTATCTAATGTTAGCGGAAGCAAAAGCCCTAACTAACAATGCCAGTCGGACATGCAGTATTTTTGCAACTTGTCACGTATGTTTTGGGGAAATTTTTAATGACCACGCCCTTCAGATTGGCTTAGAACGACTACAATATATGTTTTATATCGATGATTGACCTTCACTTCAAGGTAGGTCAAACATCTGACAAAAAGGTTTAGCAACATTTCAAAATTTGAGATTGCTAGAATGGCTATCGAGCCTGTTTTTGGATTCTAATGACGAAAACGTTTTTTCACCAAAATTATAATTTTAGACAACTAGATGGACTGTTTGGTATCTACAGTACATTAATAAACTTTTGACGGGGAGTTTTCCAGGACACAATTATGGATTTTTTGCTAATAAGTTTGAAAAATCAGTGGTCAAATGACGACATTTATACAAATAATTTCCGACAGAAATTTGCCATCTTTGTTTGGGATATATCTTAATTTGCCGACAAAAATTTCGTTTGTGCCGACAGATAAAGTTTTGGCGGGGTACAACGCCCCCGCACCCCCTATGTGGATGCCCCTGGGGACCATTAGCACCAGCAGACCATTCCACAGCCAAACAGTAGATTCCTATGATTCCTGTGTGTCGAAAATTTGTCTGATATCTGATTTCAAATTGTGACGGGTCATTAAGAAAATTCAAATGAATAACCACACCAAGACGAGGAAAATTATGAAGCAATATTTACATTACTTGGTTGTATCCATATAATTTCCTAAATAGATTTTAAACAACAGTACTCGGTGTTGTTTCCATTATTAAAATGGAATTTGAATATTGTTTTTGTAGAACAATGTTAATTTCTTCAATTTCTCTGACCACCCCGTTTATTAAACTCGTTTATTAAACTCCCCCCTGTTTATTAGAATTTCATATTTTTCCGATCACCTTGTTTGAAAATTTAGTGGCCATGATACAAACCAGTACTGCCACGCAGAATAACGCAGAATAACCCAGTCAAGCTGACTGATACGTCGTCCGACCTACGATGACATAATATCATAAGAAGCTCTCTATAACATTGCTGCGTATGAAAGCAATTCTAATACAGACAAAGCTTTATATTAATTCAAGTTATTTTTCTTTTCTTAAGGTTTTACTTCTTCGCAAACATTTTACATACTAGTTGGAGTGGGCATCTTAATCTTTGTTTTCTTCGCTATTTTGGGGCCTTGGTGCTGTTGGAAGAGGAAGGTACGCAAAGAAGCCATTGCAGAACGATCAGAACCTGAAACACAACAAGCCGTTACTATCATCTACAATGAATCTGCGAAACAGGAAATGAAAGCTCCTACAGTAATGTACAGTAAAACGCCGCAACCTTACCCAGCTGAACTGCAACCAAATTTTTACCCGCCTTCTAACAGTTATCCACCATCTTGAGAACAAGCACCACCTCCATGTTAAAGAACGCCTTACACAGGAGATGTAAACAAGCTTTGTGTTCTTTCGAATGTTTTTTACTAACAGTATACCTGCAAACAAGAAATGTTTCATGTTTTTGAACATTCTTTATGACTCTGTAATGTTTTTGATTTTTAAAATTTATTTTAAAAGGAATTAATAGCATCTGGATTTTTATGGGCTATACAAATAACTATTACATCATGAGCATGGAAATCGTGTTTCTATCCAGTGTTCCATTGTTCCCCAATTCCGTATTTTACTTTTAACTGCCATGCCAATTAAAATACGGAATAATACCGGAGAAGAAGGCAGTGGCAACTGGTGACTGGCTGAAAGTCTCTTTTGCCAAATTAGTAAAAAAATAAAACTTTGTCTATTCTGCGGAGGTCAAAAAGATTGTTCCTCCGCAGAGGGATATTTTTTATCTAGTTTCAATTTGTTTACAGATTTAAGGAAATAAATTTGGAGCCAATGTATCGAAACTGTGGAAACGTTGGATAAATTCTTGTTGACAGGAAAGAGAAAATGTTTGTTTCATTTTTCACGTTTGCGTGATTAGCCTGGACTTATTATGTTTGTAGAATCCGACTCGTTAGGAACCGGTCGTTAATGGCGAACAAGGGATGGAGGAGAAATTTGGGGGTCTTAAATTCTTAGAAAGCGTTTTTCAGACAAAAAGAGGAATCCATCAAAAAAGGTTGCTAACAAGAAGGGTTCTTGAACTGACAAGAAGGGTTTTTTGTCTGAATCAATTTATCTTACATATATCTAGTCATATCTAATGACCGGTCCCTTAGATCACAATAATTTGAGGGAGAGGGTGTATGGCGTTTGCGGATCTACGAATTATTACATTGTGGATTGCGAATTTTTACAGCATTGCGGATTCCATGCGGATTTGTAGTTGAGTCTATGTTTATCCCCATCACTTCAGTAATTCATTAGGGACCCGGAGAGCAGGGGATCGCAACTGGTCACAACACGTATACAAAATGAAAAATAATGTTCTTGAGAATATTGTATTTTATATTGTGGATAATATATCGTTGCAGTATTAAGAACAATGGTAATCTAGACAATCAACGTAGTTATTTTATTGCTAATCTTACTTTTAATACTGCTAATCATACAGTCAACGCCCATTAGTTCTATTGACATTTTTTAAATTCAAAATTTCGTATATTCGAATAGATTCTTGAATCACATAATTCGAAAATTCGTATATTCGAATGGATTCTTGAATCACATCAACTGCCTACCTTACAAGAGCTATTCGATAATTCGAGCGATTGGCTAATTCGAGAAAATGTTTGATGACCATCAGTATTAATGGATGTTGACTGTAATTAAAAAGCTTTATGTATCAAATATAAAGTAGAAGGTAGATTGTGATCAAAAATAGACAATGCCAATAAAGATGGCGGCGGGGGTAATTTTGTCAAGACACATTGCATTCTATAGTTTGTAGAGGCGCCTACAAAAAAAACTTGCTGGAGAAAGAAATTTTTTAAACCACGCCCTACACTTTGGCTGTAATTCCCCAATTCACGCCCCAATTCACTTTTCGAAAAACCGATGCAAGCATACAGACCAACTAATACAATTTTTAAGGAAAACACAACTTTTAGCTCAAAATTAAAAATTGCACATTTTTGTCAGCACTTCACTGGTTTTGTAGATGCTAGATTACAGTGGAGATGAGAAGAATTACGCCTGGGTGCAAACCAGCTAAAACACGCCATCTCCAGATATGAGATATATGAAAAATAATGCTTGTACACTTCTTTCTTGTAGTTTATATGAAATGCATATTTTGATAACGAATGTCATATACCTAGGGATGGTGCTTGTTAGGAAAATTTATTGAAATTTTTCTTTAATAGATTAATTGGAATTATAGGTGTGGCTTTGATTTTATACTTGTAGCAAGTCTATGAATTCACAGAATGTTCGGTGCGAATTCATATTCACTGGAAGTAGGACTCAAGAGTGAGAATGGTAAATTTGTTTGATTGATAAAAATAAGATGCAAAATTCTTAGTGGTACATTTTTTTATTCAAATACGAAATTATGGGTATACAGTTTCACAAAAAATTTATCGTACCCGGAATTATGGTTCTGAATTTTGAGAGAAAGTGAAGAGTAGCAGAAAGTATATCTGTGTTTTCTCTGTGTAGAATATATCTGGGTTTTCTCTGTGTAAAATATATCTGTGTAAGCAAATTCTTCATTCCTATCCCAGAGCAATCCATATGACATAACACATCAAAGACCAAATCAAATTACTTTTGGCTCAAATAGCCTCAGATCCCTAGGACCGAGAGTATGGAACAACTTGCCAAATAAAATAAAATAAAACGTCTTCAGAAAACATTAATATTCTCAAAAGAATGATAAAAACATGGGATAGAATTACATGTAACTGCAATGTTTGTCGACTAGAAGGGTCTTTGAAATGAATGAATTGGCATAGGGGTACATTCAAACATTTTGTAAAACAAAACAAAAAACCTAAAAATATTTTCCTCCGTATTTTTTATATTTAATACATGAAAGAAATAACAAGTTATGTAAATTTAGTTTTATATCGTAAATTTGATTAGTTAGACTAGTGTTGTGTTCTGAGCTTTGTATTCTGGTTTTTGTGCCCTTGAGTTATGTGTTCTGAAGTAAAGGCTTTTGTTCTGAGCAGAAAGATAGCAACCGAGGAGGGGGGCACTAGGGGTACGTGCCCCTACATTTCGCAAACATCGAGAAAGTGCCCTCTGAGACTACAGACAGTTGTTAAAATACTGCTTGAGATCGTTGATTTTCAAAAACTTCATGAAATATTAAAATGCCAAAAAGGCTGTTTCCAGTAAAAGGCCTTTTCAAACAAATTCTAAGGTCGGGGTTATACAAACTTTTTCTGGAGGTAGCCCTCCAGACCCCCGTCAGCAATTTCCCGCCCCAATTTTTAGGGTTGGTGACACCGGTGATTAATAGCAGGCAGGATTACATCTTGATTATTTCGAGAAAAAAGGATAGAAATTCGAGTGTTTTAGATAACGAGCAGTAGAAATAGCAGATGTAAATTTTATATATAATTTTATAGGTTTTTATCAATATTTACCTGAAGAGAAATTTAAAGTTTCTTTCAAAGGAACAAAACTGGTCAATATAAAGCAGCAATTTACTGGATTAGCTAGGTTATATTCAGCGTGAGCTATAAGTTAGCTTCAGTTGATTATTTCATGACCTTTAAGCAGTTTATTAATTTCATTATGTACTAAATAATATATATTCAAGAATCTAGATATTACACATGAGAGTTTCATTTGAATTTGAATATACTTTTTTATAGTATGATATTAATGTTATTTCAGATAATCGTTACAATGTTTGATTTAACAGTATGCTCATGTAAAGATTATCCCTGCAAACAGAAATGAGGAAGCGGTGTTCAGGGCGTGGTTATAAAAGAACAGGGTGTGGTTAAAATGTCCTTCAAATCTTGTGCTCCCCCCCCACTATTCAAATGCTTCCTACGTCTCTGGTTCTGAGATACAAATTAAAACGAAAAAGGAACTTGGGAAAGTAAAGTAAATACTTTAAATTCATCAAAGTCAATAGCATACATACAAATATAAGCATACACAAATGACGTAATTACTTCTCAAAAATCATTGTATTCAGAGGTGAGATGCCAAAGGCCGACATTGACTGAAACCAGGATGTTACGGCAAAAACCATTTCTTGGAATTTGAAGCAATGTATAACTTCATGTTGAACGAAAGACGTGCATGGAAGATTTCTTGGTCATGACTGTGATCACGGTGCCCAACAATAGAATACATGCAACAAGTCACGCATCTAAAATCAGTTAGAGATAACCCAATTTGATTGGCTAGCTATTTATTGACTGCCAAGAGAAATTTCAAACCTTTTAAATCGAAAATCAGTTAGAGATTCTTACTTACAGAGCACAGGTTAAATTAAAGTGAAAGATTGGTCTATATTTTGTGCAAAAATGTTATTGCAAATTGCCGCAATATTTTTTATGACTATAAATGCCTGCAGTGCTTCGTGCAGCAGTAAAACACTTGATGCAACTGGTACTATAAAACAATATTCAACTGGTAATGGTTATTCCAACAACGAAAACTGCATTTTATCCATCAGACCATCATCTGGTTACACATCAGGCTACTTCTTAGAGATAACATGGACTCACTTTGATGTTAAAGGAAAAATGCCATCATGTATTGACTATGTCGAAGTTTACTTGACAAGGTAAGAATTATTTGCCAAATTTGCCTTTTTTAATTTCTCTAAAAATCAGGGGTGGAAATTAGGGGCCATTCATTACTTCTGGCGGGTAGGGGGCTGGTGGAAAATATGTTTTTGACAACAGTTTTTTGTGGCCCATACTTTTAAGAAACTTTTTGAAGTAATCATATTTTAAAATAATTTCCTTGCTAAAGATTTTTTTGCCCCCCCCCCCTTGATTTGTTCTTTTATTTTAGTGGCTCCCTAAAGTAAGTTAAACAATTTTGTCACCCTGTACAATTTCCTCCTGCCCTCTGCCCTGCATTAATGATAACTAGTTCCTCAACTTGACTCACTCACGCAGTAGAATTGCCAAAGTCTATTTCTTTTTAACCCGAGAAAGGGAACCGAGAACTGAAGAGCTGAGAAAGAGAAACGAAAGAATCCAAAGTAAAGGAATTTTATTTTACATATTCAGCTTCAGCTCTCCTCTTCCCTTTTTTGCGGGAAGTTCAGAAAAAGGAAAATTACGTCTTTCTTTTCTCGCTCCTCCGCTGCGCATGTAAGTTAAGTCTGCACGCAGTTCAAGTTCCACCCCTGAATTTGAGAGAAAAACAAATTTTTTAGCAAAATGCATTGTTTCGGTTATAAGAAATTAATTTTGGGTATAGAATTGCATGTGCAGTTTCTGTGGGAAATAAGGTTATAGGCGAGTATATTTTCGAATAATTGGAATAAATGTGGGTACGTTTCTGAGCTTGAGCCCTCATCGAAATCTCGAATTTGTCACGTACTCAAGAATAATTCAAGGGGCGGATCCAGCAGAATGTGGCGACCGGTTTTATATTGAAAAGAAGGGGGCCTGGGAAAGTTTTTTGCGACCACGCCCTTTACTTTGGTTTTTCAAACCTCTGAAGCCGGTCTGGATCCGCCCCTGGGTCCCATAATTTTTATTTACATTAAGGTGCAATAATGTGCTTCTTCTTTGTGTAGAAATATATTATGCATGGAGTAAAGACTGGTTTCAATTTGATCGTTCCTGTCGCTTAACGTAGGAATACCTACCAGGAAACGTAGGAATATCTACCAGCGACAGGAGAGATTTAGTGGGGATTTAGTAGTTTCCATTTCTCGATTTAGTAGTTTCCATTGGCTAAATTATTGTCTTGACAAAACTACATGCGCGAATGCTCAGGGCATCACAGGGATCGTTGCCTTTTTTAAATCATGTTTCATCAATCCTGTTGTTCTTGGTCCCTGAAAACATGGGTAGTTAGACGCCATAGGTGTACTTACATTACCTTAGTAATATATTTTTGTTTTCCTATTTCTCTTTGGAGAAAATGAATTTAGAATCTTACAGTTTGAAACTAGTTTTTTAAATGCGGTGCCTTACTCTTTTTTCAAAAATAGATATACCCCCTCTCACTTATTTTTGGAAAAGTTCCCCCGAGCTTATTATAACCATTCCCCGTTTATTAATTTACCAGATATTTGCATTGGCAGGTGTGCAGTGAAATCGTTGCGCCACAAATTGGTGTCAACTTTTACTGTTTTGCCACAAATGTGTATCAATCTTCCTTTTTTTTATAATTCTCCCTTCCCGTTTTTTTTGACCCCCTCCATTTATCAGTTTTTGAAGATCTTAAGCCCACACACCACACCACACCCCATTTACTATATATACCCCTCATTTATTATAGATACCCACCCCCCCCATTTATTATGAACACAATAGTATTGTAAATGTCTTAAAACAAATTATTTTTACAGTGTGTACAAAAGTATTGGAAGATATTGTTCAGAAAATATTGGTGCGGGGGTGCAAACATTTAACATGTATTCGGTAGATGGCTATGCAAAGATAAAATTCCACTCTGATAATACCAACACAAAAAGTGGCTTTAAATTTACATACAGGATGAGAAATCGAAATCGAAATTCAAATTATTTGGCAACTCATGAAAACACTTCATGTTCGTAAGTAAAATTAGTTTCAATAACAGCAGCGCCAGCGCAATGGCATTATTTCCTGTCATGGGGAAACAATTTTGGGGGGTAATTTTGGGGGGTAATTTCTGCCATGGGGGGTAATTTTGTTTGCTATTTTAGATGGAGACTAATTCGACGATGGCGTATTCGAGGGTGTTTGTTAAAACCTGGTGGAGTAGCTATACAGAAAAAGTACCAAAATGCATATATAAATAAAAAATTTCCTAAATAAAATGGAAAATGTTTTAATGCAATTAGAATTTGGGGATGGGGGTTTATTCGAGGGTGAAAATTTTATTGGCGTCAAGCAAAACTTTCCACGGGAACAATGCAACAATAGTTACAAGATGAAATTTTGTATTTTAGAATTCGTATTATTTTAACGTTTCAACATTTTCTAACAAATATATGGACTCTAATATCTGCTTTGCAATCAAAAAAATTAAATGATTGTACCAGTATTAAAAATTGGTACTGTAAATCCTCAAATTAGCCCCTCCCCCTTAAGTAAGCCCCCATCCTAGTTCGGTACTTTTTCTGCGTAGCTACCAAGTAGGTTTCAATAAGCCCCTGTCAATTAAGCCTCTCCTCAATTAGCCGCCACCTAAAGAATCCTAGGATTTACGGTATAGGCCCAAAAACCTTTTGATTAAATCGAATATTTTTAAATGTAGAAAATATCCCAAATATAGGGATTTTGAATATTACGACATTCGAGACAGCAGAGTTCTCTTGGATTTCTCATTTCTCGCAATTTCTCTTCAGTCACGGTGGTTCAGACTCTGCTGAGGGCGAGATGTACTCACAGGGTTGCCCACAGGATATACTACTGGTGGAGCATCAGTAGGCCAGAATTGTCTCTTCACAAGGACAATAGGAAGTACAAAAAATGCACGGATTGTTGTGATGGATGTCAATCTAAGAAGTATGCCTATTTCCTGTTCATCAAACGACTACCTCGATATCAAACGTAAGTTTTTTAATTTCAATCATTAGTATCATTCCATTATCAATTTCAGATTTCATTCAATCGTGTGAGTCTTGACTTTGACTTTGATGTCTTCGGTTTTTGGTTTTCGGTTTTCGGTTTTCGGTTTTCGCATAGTAAAAGTCTCTTACAGAGTTTCCTATTTTGCATAGATTTACCGTAATTCATTCAGATAAAGCAAAGAAATTTAAAAGAAAATAGTTTCAACTAAAGATACTTAATTTTATTGCGCAGTGATAACCAATTTGTGCAATGATAAAGCTATACTAAACCATGCGGAGGAGCGACCTCGGGAATATTCTTTTTTCCCTGAGGTCTCCTCTCCGCAGGATATTTTCCTCCGCAGTGACATATTTTTTGATGATAAACGAAATAGACTAGGAGCAAGTCTATGATAAAGCAGAACTATGCAATGATAAACTGTAGAAAT
>JAYJMH010077797.1:0-10456 GCA_036873815.1 Phacellophora camtschatica | reverse complement strand
AGTATGTGATCTATTATTGTAGCTGAATTCTGAGTGATTCGAGTAGCCGATGTGATTATTTGCTTAAGGCCGTGGAGTGAACAAATTATTTGTGTTGTTTATAGTTTGTGTCAAAAAGATGGGCATGTAAATAAAACACTTCTGTTTCTTTGTGTCAAAATGATGTTGTTGATGGGTGGGCAGGAAAGAAAAACATTATTTTGACATTCTCCATGGCAAATTGATTATCGGACGTTGCCCCTAATCTTAATTGTTTCTTTGTTTTCTTTTCTCTTGAAATCCCTTTTTTCATATGTATGCACACACTAATTATAATAAATAATAGAAGATGATGGAGTTTATAAATATTTGTAAATAAAATGTTTTCAGAAACCCCTTACAACAAATATTTTATTAAAATATTACATGAACTGCTAAACTCAAATTTGTTGGAATTTAGGCTGTAGCTGAGAGCTTATAGCACATTAATTACAACAAACAAATCAATAAACTAACGAGCCAACAACAACAACGCACCAGTCTTCACTTCCTTTGGCCCTGGTCCCCCTGATTCAAGGACCCCTTGTGGAAAAAACTCTTCCAATCCACTTTTCCGTAGAGTGCAGCTAAATGGCCTGACTCCAGTGCTGTGAATTTGCGGTGAAAGAATTCTGATACTATTTGTAAATGCACTTCTTGCTGCAAGAAATACTTTTGTGGAAGCCATTTGCAAAAATTTTGAATTGAGTTTGTCAGCCTCGTGTTGGCGACCGCTATATTTTCAGGAAAAAATCCCTAAATGAAAAAAAAGTAAAAAGTTTCAAATTCTTTGTTTAGTTTATAGTTTAGGTTTAACTAGATTAAATCTTTTTACAGATTGTCATTTTTGTTTTAATTTACAGTATAAAGTAAATTTTTGCTTAAAATTATATCGTAAATACATGCCTAGCCTAGTTATTTTGTGTGTGCTTGTCTCTTCTGTGATGGGTTATGCCTCGTTTCAAATTTGGGCGAGCCTTTTTTGCTTTCTGATGGACAAAACAATACTTTCTGCACAAGAATAAGAAGACAAGGTGTTGTCAACAATTCAACGATCAAAACAACGAAATGATGAAGCATACTACTTATCTGACTTTAAATGTGATTGGTAAGTTACTCATATGCCAAATGTAAATCAAATAAAAGGTAAAATTAAATCTGCTTGTCTTTGTTGTTGTGTGTGTGTGTGTGATCTGGCCTGCTGTGCAGTCTGCCTGCTGTATGCAGTCTGGCATGTCCAGTGTGGCCTGCAAATATTTGGCAATCATCAAATCACAATTAATCTAACAACAACAGAAACATGATCATGTGTCTCCATAAAATATTCAGAAAAAAACAATTAGTAATAAAATATTAAAATATATTTTTCACCCACCAGGTCCAAGTGTAATGATAAAAATATATAAAATAAAAATAAAATAATAATAATAAACAATTACAAAATTAATCAAATTTTAGATAAATTAAATCCAAATTTGAAATGGATAATCCAGGGGCCAGAAAACTTATGTAGTGACGCTCAAAAAAAATGTTGGCTTGCAAGTTCAAATGGGAAAACTAGCACTCTTAACTCAAAACTATGGCTTCCCAACCTGTTTCACAACATTCTCTGGCCAACACACACCTGTTTCTAGTTGCTTACAGCTTGCAATTTTGACTTACTCGCATCATGCATCTATAAGATAAAGCAATTTAATCTGTGTTGCTGCTAATAATATCACTTTTATTAGGCATTAACACACTAATATAAGATGCACAATTAAAAAATGAAAAAACTGACAGAATGTAAATTTACTGAGATATGATTAGGAAGGTGCACAATAGGATACCTTCATCTTGCTGCCGTCATGGACCCATCCAGCATATCCTGTATCCTACTACAATATTCTTGTAAATTCCCATCACCCTGAATTTGAATTTTCATGCAGATCTTGTATCCTTCAAATCGGAAACAGTATATCCCTATCCTGCTCATTAAGATTTGTCTAATCCCATATCCCCCCACCTAATGTACAGCCTTGATTAGGAAGCAACAGACTGTGGAAAGCCAACTTGAAGTTTTTATGAAAATGGAACAAATGACCTCATGCATGTTGCTCTGTTTTCATTTTGGTATGTTCTTGGTTCTGAAAACAGTGCTGGTTTAAAAACATTTACACTAATTATTTGTATATTTGAAAATGTATCAAAATAATTGAAACACTGTTGTGTTCACACTTGCCTCACCAAAAAGATCTCAAAATTAAATTTTAATTCAATATTGCATTTGTTGATTGCGTTTTCAAAGTTATTTGTTTCTGTGTTCACATCAAAAACAATGCTTTTTCAAAATGACTGTTTTTTAAATGGCTTTGTTTTTATGATATTTAAAAGGTCACTTTCTTAACAGTTTAATATAAATGTAAACAATGGAGCTATAGTGATTTTTAAAAATATGAAAACAGAGTAGAATGGCTTAACAAAAATGATTAATAAATTTTCTTGTGAGTAATTTCTTTTTCTTTTTAGTGATCATTGTATTGCTGATTGGCCATGCTCAATGCCAGAGTGACATAACTAAAGCAGCTCAGTGTCACATTCATTTTCAGTATCAGATCCAAACAAACCTTTTTACTTCAGGTAATTTGAAGCTTCCATGCTGTATTTATTTATAATCTAAAAAGAATCAATTTGTAAAATTTGGATTTAAATTGATAAAATGCTTAACAATTCTATCAAATACCACACAGTATTTGCAACAGAGATATTTGTAAAACCAAAGATTCAGCTTTTTCACACCTTTTAAAACAAATTAAGCAAAGATTACAATGAACAAACCACAAAACAAAATTTTGCTTCCTCTGTTAAGTTTTATTTGGCTGAATGTACTTGCAAGTTTAAAATCTATTTTGTCAAATATAGATTTGACTCTTTTTTTATGAAATCCTTAAAAATAGTTCTTCATCATAACAGAATCTCGAATACTTTAGCACTTCTAAACTAATTGATTAAGTGATAATGTGATCAACAAAAACATAAACTGTGCATTTCATGTTTTACAGCTGCGAAGCCAAATGTACAATTTAGAGCATCTGTTAAAGGAATGCCAGATTTACCCAAATGGCTTCGTTTAGAACAGAAGGACCCAACACAGCCAGCATTTCTTTATGGAACACCAAGTGATAAAGAAGTTGGTCAGGTTTTTCTTGAGGTAATTAGAATTTTGGAGAATTTTATGTAGTTTTTGAAGATACAGCAAGATAAAGTAAATGCTTTTCAAAAGTTTGCTCTGAAAGTTTTGAGGCAAAATTTCTTATCAGGTTGCCTTGAGTAAAATTTTTTATTAATTGTTTTGATTAGTAGTACACAAACCAGATAAATTAAAAAGTACTGCTGGTTTATATGAATTTTCTAAGACAGGAAATATTTTTGTGTGGCTTACTCTAACAGCACTTACCAACACTAGGTCTCTCAAAACATGCAAAATTTTACCAATTAAAAATACTACTGAAATTTGTAAGAACTGAAAAAAATTTAATGTGGTGGTTATCTTTATATAGTTACATAAAACAAAGTTTCAAGATTTGTTTCAAGCACTAAACGTTTTTGAGTTCACTTGGTGTACAGTACAACATAGTTGCCAAGTCTTCTGCCTCTCGCTACGGACACCCCAGTATTTGCAGATAGGACAGGCAATGGAAGAAAAATAAGTTATTGTATCTTAAGCAACAGAAGAAATATAGAAATATTAAACTGCCATGCAAGCATGAAAATTTCTAACAGTTTACAAGTATGACACAATTTTTGTTCTGACAGATAATTGGGTGGAACAAAGATGACTACAGTACAGTGAAGAAGATCATGAGGATCACAATTGAAGCCAAACAAGCTAGTGAGTACATTTTAAGAAAATTTTGCATGCGATTCAGGCAACATGAAACAGCTGAAATATTAAATCACATCAAATTATTTCTGTTGAACTAGAAGGTAGCAGTATATTTGAAGAGTTTTTGTTCCAGAAAATGGATGGTGGATAGAGACAGAGTGGTGTTATATTAAGGGTTCCTGTTGAAAAATTTCTGCTCCGCTTGCTTAAATAACGTGGGAAGGTGAGGTTCGGGTTATTGTGTTGGGGTATAATGGGGTTTGACTCTATTAAATTGTTTTATCCTGCGAAGGTAACGTTATTAAGTTGTTTGCAATAATATTGACTTTTTTTTACTTTTTCATCCTCATTATCCCCATCAATAGGCCTTCTCAGAAATGAAGGTTGTTCTATTGTGTCACAGGACTAGCATCGTTTTTAACATTGGTAAAATTCCCATAAGTACAAAAAACATTGAAACTTCAACGTCTTTTGGGTCCTTCGGGATAGCATGTGTACAGATGCAAGCTACTTTGGAAGAGAAAGAGGCAAGAATAACCATTCCCGGTTGAAATGCTGGAATATCCTCAAGATCTCGAGACCAGAATCCATTTCTGAAAAAGTCTTTTATTTTAGAATTGTTTTCTCTTTCTTTGTCTTGCTTTATTTTTCGTGTTAACCCAGTTTTAAATAATAAAACCAATGCTTCAGTAATGCTAACTTGAAAGTGATATCATTATGATATTGAAATGTCGTTCAACTACTTTCTAATTGCTAGTTTTCTCGAAAAACGTTCATATGATAAGCTTGCAGAATTATATGCAAGAGCTTCGATTTTCTTAGAGTGAAAAGGTGTTTCTTAAATTTATCAAAATATTGTCAGCATTTCTTGGAACTGTCTATTTAATTTAATTTATTTAATTTTTTTATATTTATATGTCTATAAATTTTACTTTGTAACACAAATTTTCTTTATTAACTAAACAGAGTGTCCTTAGTCTATTTAACATGAAATTGTTCATTAGCATAAAGAATTTCGAAAAGCTTGTCCGTATTGGTGGTTATCTTTCTTGAAACTGGGATGGCTGGTGGTTTTCATCATGTGTTTTTTGCTGGAAAATTTTGGTACTTTCTTTATGTACAACGCATTTACAATTTTTCTATTTTCTAGGTCAAGTAAAATACCAAGTTGATTTCAAGATTTCAAATTTTGACCTTGCGAACTTTCTTTTGTCAAAGAAGTATGACTCGTTTGTTCTAAGGGTGCAAGACATTTGGCCTAATGCTTACTTGGTAACAAAGATAGACAAAACAGTCAACAGACCTGGTGGGCGATATACACCTACTGGTGTAAAGGAAGGGTAAGTACATTCAGCTGCATATATTGTAGCACCGAGGGGATCAAAAAATTATTTAAGCGTTTGAGGAACTTTAGGACAACACATGTGCATGTAGTGGATTGGCAGGGACTCCACAGATAGGCTGAATGGAACGTCGCCCTGAAATGAAATGCCTTCTTTTTACCATAATTTCATTCTCCAGACGTTTTGAAAACAATTAGTCTATTAAAGAGTGCATCTGGCTTGAAATTAGAACACACAGATTCCACGAATTCAAAAAGAGGTTTCATTTCAGATTATTGAGAATACAAAGGTCTTTCATTTCAGGGCGACAATCCATTCAGGGCTAAAATACTCTAGTCAATGTCCAAATTCTTCTGTTTCCTGAAATGTTTGTTTTCAAATACATAACATATATTTGTTGACTTAGCTATTTGTTTCTATGTGTTTGGTAGAGAGAATAGAAATGAAACTTATGAATGGAATATGTTTCGTGATTGTAGTAGATGATAGTAGCAAGGTAATAGTAGGAAGTTAGTTGTAGTATGTTTAGAAGAGGTGTAACGTGATTGTAGGTGGTAGTAGGTGTAACGTGGTTGTAAGGTGGTTGTAAATGATAGGTAGCAGGTGGTTGTAGATGGCTCTAGGTGGTAGGTAGCAGGTGGTTGTTGGTGGTTGTTGGTGGTTCCTTCTTTTAATAAGCACGTCTCAGGGAATTGAATTGAAACGGTAATGCTGATTAAAGAACACAAACAGTATTATTTAGTCAGCTTTCTTTTACTCAATCCTTTGAGAAAATCTTTCGTGGTTTTCTCTGAATTCAAATGCAGGCTTATAGAACTACGATTTTTATGGATGGGAAGCATTGGTTGGAATTCAACAAAAGCTGTTCAGTTTTCAGTGCCTCATCCGTTAATTCAAGGTCTAGACGATAATCGATTCTGCTGAAACGAATGTTTCGTCTAAGTAGCATTAAACCGATAAATGAATGCTTTAAAATTATAATTTTTGAAATCTCTTGCATACTTTTTATTTCAATTCTTTTTATTTAAACTCTTAAGCGTATTTTTACTCTCCCAGTATACGAGATCGAAAGATTAATTCTAGAACGTTCAATATGCACGCTCAGTATAGCATGAAAGACTTCAGAAAGAGTTCAGTTTTTCAGAAACATGAAAGAGTTCAGTTTTCCCCAAATTTTGTCCCTAGTCTTTACTTTATTGTACTTTTCCTGGAGACCTTCAGTTGATCTTAATGGCAAAAAGGAGATCTTATGTTAATCTTAAAGTTTTAGAATCAAATGCAAATAATAATTATCTCAGAAATACAGGTTTTTGTTTAACCAATTCAGTCCTGTTTTTTTCATACTGTTTATTCTATACTCTTCACTGTAATTGTTCTCGTTTATTTTATTCGATACTGTACGATGTGGCCCAAGAAAATGTTCTGACGTTTGAAAAATCACCAAAATTCGAGTGTGTTACCAATCAAGCTCGTTTTTATGTTGCCACGTACAAGAAAAGTTAAATTAATTGTTGCAATTTCACAACTTTTACCAGAACATTATAAACAGTAATTTCTCCGGTTTAAAAGTGCCTGGTTTTGATGCATGGTATAAGTTGTTACGAGAAATAAATAAATTACGTTATTGCAAGTTTCCATCACTTCTTATTGTTAGAAATGTTAGAAATATGATGCAAACATAGCATTTGCTTCATTAAACGCTTTAAAAGATATTTTTTAGAGTTAAATTACCAAGGTTTTGAAAACTATAGCCCAAAATTGGATTTTCAAGTCGAAATTACTTACATTACAAAATAACGGCAGCTTCTAAAACTAATTTGGTCCTTCTCATGTTAGCAGAAAGAAAAAAATGTTTGAAATTCATAACAAAATCAAATTTAGATGATTTCTCAAACATCAGGACATTTTTTTGGTCCACCTTTTTATTTGTAAATTATCAGTTTCACTGAAGAAGTAGCATGCAAATTGGAAATTTTCGATGCTGAACGGTTGCAAAATGCGTGTTGTTATTCTAATTTTTATTCTTGAACTTTTCATGTATTTTCTACAGGGTGTTTATAACAATTGGTAATGTGAATGCTCCTCCAACTGCTTTAAGAGATGCAAGATATTGCTCAGGTCAGCAGCCTAAACCCGCAAGCAGCTCTGTCTATAATAAATTCGCAACTGGAGAATTTACGGTTTCTTGGTGCCACTTGTCTATAGTGAGGAAATATTATATTATGAATGTTTTTACAGATCACTTTCTTTTCATAAATTATTTTCAGCAGCGTGGCGAAAATGTTTAGCTTGGGGTGGTCATGATGATGATGAAACCTCTGAATTTTTAATAAAATTCTCGAATCTTTTAGACCCAGGGTACTTTAAAATATTGGATAGAGCCTAGGGGTCCTTGGTTTTTTTTAATTTAAAATTGTGATCCGAGTTACTAACAGTAACATAAACAGTTACCTGTGTATAATTTTCGAATTTATTGGCGATTGAAGATTATATGTTAAATTGCAGACTAGCTTTTTATGTTTAAAAGTAAAATTGTTATTAAATTGCATTGCAAACTAGCTTTTTACTAAATTGCTAAATTGCTATTGCAGAATAGTTTTTTATGTTTATTTTAGTTATATTATATTTCCTATATAGGGCTCTCTCAAAAATTCTTATAAAGATTGAAGGGTTACTCTCTTTAAAGTAATGTGTGACACCTCCGACCTCCGAGTGGGCGTGACACCTCTCACCCCTGTAGCGACGTCTCTATATATGCTCTTATTATTGCTATTTCTTATTTAAATTTCAGTCTGAACTTTCGTTGACATCTTCTGGACAGCAAGTGCAAGTGAAGAAAGACCCAAAAGACAGTTTTACTGAAATACCTTACAAACCAGTGCCCTTCGATACGGGCAGATCCGATTTGTCTTTGGACTGGGTATTTATGATGATCCCTGTTTTGGTTGGTCTAATCTTTATTGTTGTGCTCACTTATGTCATGTTCTGCAAGCGAGAGGGATTGTAAGTTGTTTTATTTAATTTGTATGAGCTTTTAGATAGCTGCTAGAATAATTTCATCAGTGCCACACCATAGTCGCTGCCATTTTTGCCTCACACTATCTCCAAGGGTGGGTAGCGGGTAGCGACTGAGCGAATCGAAACTCGGGTAACAAGCCCAGGTAACTGATCAGGCAAGATAAGCTGTGCTTTTAATGGGTTGCATAGATTGCATTATTCGTTATGATTCACTCTTTTTTGAAATGTGCGTGCGCCCATTTGTCTTCAATGTTTCTTGGTCAGTGTTGGTGCCAATCAAAATGCAGAAAATCAAAAACACGAAGTCGTGATTGGCTGATTGTAACGGTTTGTTGCGGTTTCTTTCTTTCGAACAATGCCCATGCTTTAAAGAAGAGTTCAGATTTTTACATTAGTTTTAGTTTTAACGAAAATTCTTTTCAGATGAAGGATATTATTTAATGACGGTAGATTACGTTAATCAGATTTATTTTAATCAAAATTTACTATATCACAATTATTTTACCAGATATTCCAATACCATAATGGGTTCCAGTGAAATCACTGGCATTTTCATATTAAATGTGATAATATTCCAATGTATCCACGCAAAAAAATGTTACGATATCATGAAATTATTCCACTTAAAATTGCAACCATTATCATACATCATATATCAGATGTCGCAATACCATAATAGGTTAAACTGAAATTGCTATTTCTACTTTATTTTCCAGGTTATCGAGGGATTCCAAGACGCCAAGGTAAACAATGCTACTTTTTGAAAAAAAAATTTTCTTTCTGAGAAACCGGTATATAGAGAAACTTGTTTTGGGATTGAAAAAAGCTAAGTAACTTCAGTATCTCTCAACTTCTAATTTGGTCCCCTGCCTATAAATGATGCCCTCTGTCAAGAACCTTCATTATTTTTACTTCAAAAGCCTTTTCACGTGGAAATGAATTAAGTACCGGTGTGGCACAAGATATGGGTTCACCTTTACAAAGCTGCTATGCTATGGAGGAACTTTAGTTTTGATAATTTTGTTTGTGCTCAACGTTGATGTAAGAGTCTAGAACCTTAAGTTTGATTCCTTGTTTGCCAAAAAATCTACTTAATGACCTCAGAGTTATACTAAAGGAACGTCGACGTTAATAATGGCTTTCTGAAAGCCTTAATGCAGTATTTTCAGCATGTTGCAGCAACAGAAGTCCTCTATTTGTGGTTTCGTTGAGTATAGCTCAGTGCTTTTTGGGGAGAGTTTGGCAAACAAGGTATTAAACTTTGAATTAAAGCTTCTTATACCACAATTAAGAAAAAAACACAATTATCAAAACAAAGCTCCTCCACAGCAGCTTTACAATAGCCTGCGCGCAGACTTTTCTTTTTCCTCCTCCCAAGTAACCATAAAGTCTGCATGCAGTCTCGTCCCAAAACCACATATCATTTGTCACTGCGTAGGAGAAAAGCGTTTATACTGCAGAGGGACAACATGCTGTTCCCAATGCAAAATTACGTCAAGGTACCACACTGAGTTTGCACGCAGGCCACTTTGCAAGCATGGAGACATTTCTCGAATCACCCGGAGCTTCATGAAATTTGAACGGAGGAGACAGGTTTCAAATTCATATCAGATAATTATATCACGAATTTTAAAAAAAATCACATTCATTAATATTAAATTATTATGCCTTGTGGTGTAGATTAGATGGCGCTTATGACATAAACAGTTTTTAAATGCAATCATGCAATGCTCGCATGTCACCTTGTTTCGCAATAGAAATGATTAATATTCATAGCACAGCAGCTATTGAATAAATTCTTGTTTGTCACTGTCGTCAATTTAGCTGAAACCGCCCATGAAATTCTGCATGTTTTTTTAACATCCAGCCACGTCACGAATGTTGTAAATTAACAAAATTAACAGAATGCATAAAATTATAAATATTCACGGAACACTATAACTGTGAATGATGGTACGAACAACTGAACTGAAATTAATTTAACTTACGATTAAGAGTTTTTCTAACATCGAACATTTGAAAAATTGTTCAGGAAAATTTCAACGTATAGTCCATGAGCCGAGAGCTGAAAATAGGGGTTGTCACTACCACTTGGGGGGAATAACATTGGATGTGATTTTCATGAAGGGTACGATCCTAGTAGTCGGAAATGGTATGATAGACATTTTTAAAATGGGGCATGTAGAAATTACGGGGGGTCAAACATTGAAAA
>JAYJMH010077786.1:0-10457 GCA_036873815.1 Phacellophora camtschatica | reverse complement strand
TGTTATCAGCGAATTCTGTTCTTGCAAAAAATCAAATAAAAAATGGGGGTAAATTTTCATTGCAGTGGGCCTTTAAGATTCTGAAGAATACAGTAAAGCCCACATAAAAAGAACCTTATGTTTTGAAAGTGTGCCTAACAAAAGTTTTTGATCTAGGGACATCAAAAATTTCAAAATGCTTAAATAAAGGGGGTTAATTGATTTAGTTACCTAAATGTTTTTGGCAGAAATTAGCAATAATGATGAATGATGAAGTTTTATAGCAATAAAAGATTAACACTGTTTTCCAGATCATTGATTCTTGTGATGTAGTTACAAGGGAAGCTATTTTGGGAGATGGGGCAAATTTCTCGCCTTGGCCTTTGTCTCCTGTTACCAACCTTGTTTCGTAACGATGTCGTCATTTCTCAAAATAGCAAATTTCCTTTCATTTTTATTATTTTTAATAATTCAGTTGGATCTGAAATGTATTTTCAGATGAAAGGTGTGTGAGCTGTTTTTCATGGACGAGGTTTATAAACCTCAGTCCTGGAGATGTTTACAAGACATTTAGCAACACCGTTTGCAGGTATTAATTCGTTTTATTTAGATAACTTTGGCAAATTTAAAATGCTCGATTTTTAGTTTATTCAAGCTGCGAAATATAGTTTTAAACTAAATGAAAATTCAAGATTATGAAGTGTACAAGTAACTGAATAAAGTACATTTTTTGGTGGAATAATTTCCTTTCCTATTTAAAAATTTTGGAATTACTTTTTTCTACGCGCGCACGTATCAGTTTCAGTAATGTATCAGTTTTTAATTGACTTGTTTATAATGTAATTTTATCAATTTTATATACTTTTTGCACTATAATTAACGGTCCAAGCTAGTTAAGCTTTGCTTTACCTGGGTCGTGTAAAATGCATTCTTTTAATTAGTTTTTTTTCTTTTCGTATTCTAAAAATAAAATTGAATTTGATATATGTATATATTTTGAATTTTGTCAAGAATTATTTTGCAATCATGTTTTTTACATTCCATTAAAAAGTATTTACATGCCAATTTATATATGATACATAGCACAAACTACTGGTTAACCGCTAATTATTCTAATTATTCTAATATTCCAGCTAATTATTTTACTGGTGTTTGATAATCGAGCACACTGCATCTTGGTCATAACACTCCCTTCTGCCATCTTTAGCAGAATTGTCTATATAAGTTGCATTATAGAACCTTGTTCAAAAGATTTCTTGTTTCTTAAGTATATATATAACTGGAGTACATTTTATTGTAGAATTTTGGCTGTTATCCATGCTTTAAGGGAAGCAGGCAGGTCTCATCATATGAAAGAATGGAGTTCTGGGAATACAAAGCGAAGGTAGTATTTTTAACTGGTGTAATTTCGACCCCCATGTTCTTTTATTTATTTTTGTAAATTGCAATTAAAATTGCAGGCTAATCCAAAGAACAGAGCATTTTTTTGTGTTTAATATTATTGTCTGATTCATTGCATTTTGCTTGTTATTGTATGTGTTGTGCAGCGAATTGTCCACAGAAATCGTTTCCAGCAAAAATTGAAATGAATTTTGATTTGATAGGTTTAAGAGAAAATAGTTGAAATACCAATAAATAAAACTTCAGGTTAAAAATATCAGTTATTTTATATCGCAGATGAATTAATTTGATGTCAGAAGATGGAAAAATTGAAGGAAACATAACTTTTTTTTTTTTTATAGCTCAAAGTGTCTTGGATCACGGGATCTTTTCTTATGGCCTGACTCGCCAACAAGTTTTTCTTGCAGAGGAGATGGCTTAATTTTGAGAGAACTTGTTTTCATTTCTCCCACCTCGACTTTTGCGTCACATTTGAGTCATCGAATTTCTCGAATACCAGAACTGATAGAGCGACGGCGTGCGCAGCTTCATGAATTAAAAATGGCTCGAAAGGCAGCAATGAGGTCACCTCCAACTTCACCAAAAAAATCACCGAAGAAAACACACCACAAAGAACATTTTATCCATGAAGATTCGATATCATTGACTAGGTTTGTTTACTTTTTTCTTGTTAAATATTTATTGGAGGTCGGCAAACGGTTTACTGGCTGATATTGATCACAGCTTTATGACATTTTTCTTTAAATTTTTTACATATTATATGTTTTGATTTGAAGCTAAATAAGTGTCACATGGTGGTGTGTAGTATCATTAAACATTAAATGTCATGCATCCATTTACTCTTTGTTTTTATTTAGTTTTCCTTTCAAATTATTTTACTCACTTTGTTGCAAGTTTTAAAAAACGCAGCAGTAACAAAAGTTATTTTAATATATCGAAAATGACCGAGTTGTTAAGGCGCTGTGTTTTGAAGTCAAACTGTCTGTGAGAGTGCGGGTTCGGAACCAGTTGTCGGAACTTCTGACTCAGCTGTTTATCCTTTCGAGGCCGTTAAATGAATACCAACTCAGTTTGGGTAGGAGGTTAGCAACCCTGGGGAAAAAGTGGTGCCCTCCCTTGTGCCCTCCCTTGTGCCCGCGATGGGTAGCAGCAAACGAAAAATGAATCTGCTGGTTGCCTTTGACCTAGCAGTCAGCCTACTTACTTTTTTATAGCCTGTGATTATTTTACGCTGTTTTAACATAAGCTGTAATATTTATTGTTCTACTTCCAAGTTTAGCTTTGTTCTGCATTGTCTATTTTACGTTGTTTTTGACACATTTCTTTTCAAATCATTGATTCATTTGCAGGCTATGCAATGATTCATTGCAACCTGAAACGAGGGAAACTGTCAAAACATCATATCCATCTTTTCTGTTTGCATTCGAAGAAACGGTGAGTTCTGTTGTGAATTTATTTGTGAATGATTGTCATCTGTTTGATATAACATCATCATTTATACATATATGCACCCAGAAGCGGAGCCAATGGGGGGCAGGGGGTCATCGCCCGCTCCAACCGCTTTTTAGTTGACTCAGTCTGCCATTTTCCTAGTCATGTTGGCACTGTTTTTGCAGCCCAATCGTCTAGAGATCCCTGACGACCCTTTTTGCCCCCACCCACCCATCCATCCTCCGAGCCGAGCTCGCCACTGTATACACCGTATCTGTCCTTGTTTACCACTTTTTGTAACAATCTTTGTAACCCTTTTTCGCCTTCTAGACTAATTCATAACATTCCTTTTTAGGTTGTTTCGTCAGTTCCTTATTATTACATCAGCGACAGAGAAGCAACGTATAAAATAACCGACATGCTATTTGGCACAAAAGAATTTAGGAATGTCATTTTGTATGGAGATGCGAATCAAACTTTGCTTCCTCTCAAAAACTCGTCCTTCTCTCCGCCTTATTTGTTTGGTTTGTCAGCATCTAAACCGAGCGGAGGGTGGTCAAGCATTAAATGTCCTGGTAAGTTTAGATTTTATTTTCTGCTTTCTATTTTTTGCCAGCTTCGTAAAAAATTAAACATTTTGATCTTAGAATGTCTATATTAGTGCAGTGACAAACATTTTAAAACGTTTCTAGGTTTAAATTTTCTAACAGAGTAAAAAAAAATCTAAGTGACAAGGACGGGGGAATTTCAAGTCATTGTAGAAAGTGAATTGGGAAAATTTTCCTTGTTTTCCATTCATTCGTATATGTTTTTCTTGGCCGGGGATCGTCTTGAAGCATACCCCCGGGACAGAATTTTGATGTTTTTTTCCACTGGGAAGATTTGCCGGGTTGTGTAACTTAAATGGGGTGTTAATATTCTCAGTAAAATGTTTGCATCAGAACGTGGTAAAGTAGCAAAGAGTTAGTTAATACGAAAAGCAACGAAGCAAGAACCGTGTCTTTCATTCGGAATGATTCAGACTCTTTACAGGGTGTATAAAATATAAATTTGGCAGATATTTAAAGTTGTGGTATTAATTGATGTGTAAGATTCTAGCTTGGATGAATCAATTTTCCAATGAAGTCGGTGTTTCTTTAGTCGCCGAAAAAGACATGAAATAATTCGTCGTTTTAGCCACGAGAATAACTTAAAAGTGTCCATGATTGATTTCAGTTCATGCTTTGCTCACCATGGAAATATCAATTCCATAGTGCCTACTTTTGAATCTACATTGTAGTTTAAAATCATCTTCGAGGTATTGAGTCAAAAAAGAATTTACTACTGCTTTTGTCGTGATTGTTGTAAAGAAAAAGAGTCGTGTATCAAGAAGCATAAAATTTTCATTTGGTGTCATAGTTTTAGAATTTTGAAGCTAATAGCATAATTTCGAAAAGATTCCAGCATTTTAAAATTATTTTTCATTGCGTAGATCGAAATGCCTTGATATGCGACAGTGGGAAACTCAAAATGCTTGACAGACTTTTAAAAAAGCTAAAAGACGAAGGCCACAGAGTTCTCATCTATTCACAGATGACTAAAATGATAGACATTCTCGAAATTTTTATGAATTTTAAAAAATACAAATACATGCGATTAGATGGATCTTCCAAGATTTCGGATCGTCGTGACATGGTAGCTGAATTTCAGACAAAATCGGACATTTTTGTGTTTCTGCTAAGTACAAGAGCTGGTGGACTGGGAATCAATTTAACGGCGGCAGACACTGTAAGTAGGAAGCATAGAAGAATTTTGTATGTCATGTCTAGGAAGCATAGAATAATTTTGTAAGTCATGTCTAGGAAGCATAGAAAAATTGTATATGTCATGTCTAGGAAGCATAGAAGAATTTCGTATGTCATGTGGTTCATTGTTTACGTTTACGAAATGGCCAGTCAGTTTGCATTATCTTTGAACATTTGTTACAAGTTCTGTGATGTGATTGGCTAATGCTCTTCATTTTTCTTAGATAACACTCGTGCTTTTTTCAGATAATACTCTCAGAGAAGCTGACTTTTTTAATAAGCCCCCCCCCCCCCCTATCAAAGGTCGAATTTTGAATAAGCCCTCCCGGGGCTTAATAGAATTATTACGGTATCTAAACAAACTCATACCTGGAACAAATTGAAAATTTTCCTATGCTTGAAGAGGTTATTAGCAATAAATATGGGGTGTTTTCAAAAATGTTTTTTGTGAAAAAGTTCAGTTTCAAAACTTTAAAATAGAATTTAAGTACAACTGATACTCTTGATACTCTTAGGATTTACTGATTGGATATCATATCTCGTTCTAGCATATCACAAACAATTCAAACACTATATCTTTTTACTTTAGGTTATATTTTACGACAGTGACTGGAACCCAACTGTAGATCAACAGGTATGATTCTTCATTTTATTTATTCTACATTCTGTATTTTTAAGAATTTATGTTTGATACCTACATTTCATTGATTTGTGTTTTATTTGTGACGGACAGCAGGGGTGGACTTGCAATGGTTTTGGGTCCTCGCGCATCATGTACTTAACTGATGCTTTAAAATGAATGATCTGAGCTAAATGGCATGGTCTATAAATAGGACATAGCATAAACCCACATGTACGCCATTGTTTATTTGATATTACTGAATAGTAACTCCGCAAAACGGCGTGAAAAAAAGACAAACGAATATTTTAGTAACTATATACCCCGGCATTTAGGGATTCTTCAGAGTGAATACTAACTATGTATTATTTTACAAATATTTAAAATGATGATGGTGTGCTGTGATTAGTGGATGATAATGATGATACTCCGCAATGGAGTACAAAGTGATGCTTTGGGGTGCTGAGATGATGATGAAAATGAGGACTATATGATGCTATGTATTGTGGTATAATGGAAACGATGATTATATTTAGTAGCTTATATTTAGACTTTTAACTTAGATAATTCACTGTAAACTTATTTCCACCCCTAAGACAGTGTTTTAAAAAATATGATGTTTTTTTTAAGGCTATGGACAGAGCTCATCGTCTTGGTCAGACCAAACAAGTAACAGTTTACAGACTCGTAACTAGAGGTTCTATTGAAGAAAGGATATTACAAAGAGCACAAGAAAAAAGCGAAGTAAACATTATTTATTTTGTCATTTATTGTTTGACAAATTCTGTCAGGTCTTTGACATTTTCAAGACAGAGTTTTGAGTTCATGAGAACAGCAATAACTTTTTCACCCTGTGAATGGCTATATGATTCATTGAGAAACCACGTAAAAAGTCATAAAGTTTTGTTCTTTGTTTGTTTGTTTGTTTGTTTGTTTGTTCGTTTGTTTGTTTGTTTTTCTTATTTTCATTTTCTTTTCACAGATTCAGAAGATTGTCATTTCGGGAGGTCATTTTCGTCCTGAAGCTCTGAAACCAAAAGAAGTTGTGTCATTGTTATTAGATGACGACGAGATGGAAAACAAATGTATGTTTAGCATTATTATAACTGTTCTTTACTAATATATCCTTCTCAAAGCAAGGACAATATTCAAAATTTAGGCCTAATTCAGATGCCGTGCCAGAGTCGTTCCGAGCCGGGAAACTTCTGGCACGTCATTGGCACGGCAACCTTGCTGTGCCTAGATTTCGACTCGAGGTGAAGTTTGAGTTGTTTTGTCTGTCATGATTTTTGCACACTAAATTTTAGCGTAATGATCGCTTTTGTTTTTGTGGGAAACCTTAATTTTTTGTTTAACAAATTATTTCTGTTTTTACTAATTTGGTGGATTTATTTTTCTTAGATCGGCAACGGGAAGCTGAAAGAAAAGCTAATGAAGATCAGAACAGAAAAGGAAGAAAACGAAAGATTCCGAATGGACTTGCTCAGGTCATAAAAACAATATTATTTTTTAACTTTATGCTAGCATTTTGATCTTTTTATTATTCAACTTTTTTTATTATTTGGTTTTATTTTTACTTTCAAATTTTCTTTTCTTTTTATCAATAGTTTTAATTACAAAGGTTGTTTGATATATGATAATTCATCGTTTACTTTATGATTGATAATGATCAAACTACTTTCTTAATAATCTATCATTTTTCAATGTTTCAGATCTTGATTCTTGAATTCTGTGTTTTAGGTTTCGCCCAGTACGTCAAACAAGAAATTAAAATCGAAGTTGAATGCAGCTAGAGATTCTCCAAGCGGAAACATAATGAGTGGAAATGATATGTCACATACAACACCAGAATCATTTGATGGTGATTTATCTCTTGGTATTGATGACGTCAGTATTGCCAGCACTGATGCTCGTGAGTGTTTTGAACATTTTATGTTTTTGTCGGCGTTAAACCTCTTTCACCCCCGGAAAGGGCGCAAAGGCCTAATGAAAACAATGAAATATGTCGTATTTTCAGGGGTTAGATTTAAACAGAGCTTTCAGTTTATTTCAGTGATTGTAATATTATCTTTTATCTTTAGAATTTAGTCGGTTTGATTATGTACAATTTTTTCCCCCTGAAAAATAAACAATTAGGTACGATTTGCCTATTAATCAGAAAAAGAAATAAAAGAAAGGGAGTGTGAGGGTTGGATAAATATTAACTTATCTCTAGAAGATGAAGATTGTGAATCATTAAAAAAAATGTTTAGGCAGGGGTACTTTTATTCTTGCATTGGCACGTACAGCCTTGCAACTTACAGCATGACCCCGGGCCTTTGGGTGAAGTGAAGGTCCTCGCTCAGTCTAGCTGTACGGGTGAACTCAGAAATGAACGAAACTGGTATGTGGCCGACTGTTTGAGGACTGAGTAGTTTTCTCTTGACAATACTTTAATTCAGCTGATTGCAGGATGGTTAACGGTTTCCTAGTACCCATGACACCGGTGTGGCTTTCAAGAGTGAGTTATAGACTGTGGACATCTCCACGATGTACAGGTTCTTGAAAATACTTTAAACCACGTTCAGTAACTCAATAAGAAACTAAATGGAAACAGGACGGTGAGTTTTTTCTTCTTTTTTAAACAGCTTCATTGACGATAAACGAAGATACAAGTACATCTTTTGGAGGACTTTCAAATTCAAGGCCTTCTTCGGCGTTAGGATTTTCAGCTGAAGCACCGTCACCTTTGCAGACATCAACAGACAAACCTCCAGGCAGGGGAAAGCGAGGACGAGGATCTTCAAGGGGCGCATCCCCTAGACCACGGGGTCCTAAGCCAGGTTCTACTCGAGGCCGAGGATCTAAATCAAAAGTAAGCTCGGTGGCGGCTGCAGCGGCCGCGGCTGCAGCGGCTGCGGGGGCTGCTGCCGCATATGCAGCACATGGGTACAGTTTTCAAGCTACTGGCCCGCAGTTTGGTGCAAATTCGACTTCAAGTAAATAGAACATATGACATCATCTGGTTTTTCAATGACTATTGGGATATTATAATTCTTGAAATTCATCAGTTCATTCAACTGCAATTTTTTGACCGTGTTTTAGTTGAAATATTAGAAAGATCATTAAAATATCATTTTTCTAAATCAAAGATCTTTTAATTTGTACGTGAATTTGCTTTTTTTGAAATATTTAGTTAATGAGTTGTGAATTCCATAATAGTTAGAGGAGAATTTGGAACTTTTTAAATGAGAAATAATCGTTCAGGATTTATATCCAAATTGAAAATTCAATGTTATTAAATAGTATACTAGCGATGGCAGCGATAAATGTCTTTTCTTTTTTCAAATTTTTATGGAATCGTCAAGGATTTATAAATCGAATACGATTATTCTTGTGTAGACAATTCTTGTTCATTAACATTGTTTTAGCAGTTTGTTACAAACTTTGCTTGGGGATTTTATTCAAATTATAGAACCGCATACATTTCTACGACGCCAAATTGCGTTGGCAAGGTAAATATTGGAAGGCAAAGTTTTGAGATTGACAATAGAACTTTATAAAATAAAGCATGAGTATTTTTCTGTGAACTATAATTTTGATGAAGCATATTTTAAATGTGTGTTTGTGTGTGATTTTTTTGCTCATCAATATTCATTCGTTTGTTTTTGCTTGAAGTAAAATTACATAAAATTGTCCACTAGATATGACTGAACTTTGAAAACAAGTACAGTGTGCAATTTTCTTTATACCTATATGAGCTCTTAAAGTCATCTAGTTTTGTGATTGTAGAGTTTTTGCTACGAACTATATATATATACATATATATCTGGTAATTTATGACAGGTTACCATTAATTTTGTGAAATAAACTTAAAATGGATATCAATGGTTTCTTTCTTTGATTGCAAGAATATTTTGTCCAAGAATAGCTGTAAAATTGTAACGTTTGCGCATAAGAATTCAGCTGCACACTCATTCGAGAAGCGATATGTTTTATATGTTTGTATTTCTCGATAGACGTAATAGCTCTTTACAAAATTTTTTTGTATATTATCGTTCTTGATAATCTTCGATTAAGCCATCTGCTTCTATCTCATAATTATTTGCTTTTGTCTTCTCTTTTTATCTGACGATGATCAACTATTTATATACGGTGTGGCATTACATTACGTTTGTGATCCCGAGCCATTTCAAAATTCGTGTGTTCTTCAATGTTCCATTTCCTTCACAGTAAATGGCATTATTTAATCCAATGATATTTGGAAATTTTACCTCATTTCTCCAGAGGTTAATTATTTCTACTCAGATATATCGAGAGAGTTGCTTCGAATGTAGCATCTTGTGGCCTAACCCAATAACTGTTATGTTGTTTTTTATTTTCGGCTGACACAAACGACAATAAGACAAGATGCCCTCTTGAAGAAAGAAAATTCTTGCTATGGATCGTCTTTATTTCACTACAGGAGAGAGAAAACCAAAACAATTTTGCCGTGAACGCCTTCTCCAATGTAAGAGTTTGTACAGGAAAAATTTGTTTGGACATTTTGGATGTGTCAACGCAGTTGAATTTTCAAATGACGGACATTGGTTGGTCTCTGGTAAGGTACCTTTTATTCATTGCATCGTAATAACTCGTTATTTAAAAAAAAAACTAAACAAGTTCTTGCATTTAACGTTAGTAACGCTGTGGTTAAAGTTTTAACATTTTCTCTTCTCTTGGATTTTAATGTACAAGCTTTGTTCAATAATAACAAAGCATGCTGTTTTAAAAGAATAGTTTCTGTTTTAAAAGAATAGTTTTTGTCGGAAGAATTACCACACCACAGCTTAAGATAACACAGTGTAAACGTGAACTAAGGTTATCTACTCGTTTTACCTTTTTAAATATATTTTATCTGTGCATGTAGTGTAAAGTAGGCCTGATTAGGTTGTTGACTAGTTGACAGAATTATTTTTTCTCATTTTTAGGTGGCGATGACAGAAGGTGCCTTCTTTGGAATGTTGATAAAGCAGTAAGACAAAGAGAGATAACTCCACATAAACTTAAAGCAGAGCATTTATCCAACATATTTTGCACTGTATTCGATAATCAGGCAAAGCACATTTTTTCTGCTGGTTAGTATGCCCATATGCGAAATGTTGGTAAATAAAATAGGGGCCTTTGATTTTAATTTTTGAATGGCAAAATTTAAAGTGCATATGACACGAAAATTTTTATTTGCTTATTCGACCAATTCGAGTGTGCTGATCACGAAAATGAGC
>JAYJMH010077775.1:0-10457 GCA_036873815.1 Phacellophora camtschatica | reverse complement strand
TTTAGCTTGAAAATGATGTTAAGATGACATCGAAACGTCGCTCATTATTATCGTTAATATTTATAATTAAATATCATTTTGTTGAAAATTTTAGGCGTTTGTCAGTAATTTGAGCCATATTTTAGCATTTGGCTCCTCAAAATTGAAACCAAATATCTGCCTATGACTGGACAATTTGTTCTGGGAGTCTGATAAGAAAAAGATTATATATTATATATTGAAATATATTATCAATGAATTTACTGAAATATCACCTTGTCACATCAACAGCTTGGTCTTGAAACTTGGGCTGTTTCAATATACTGGTGTCTTCAAAACTTTTTCTTATTCTACTGAAATATCTTTCGCCTGGTGGTGAAATCACTTTTGTCACAGGACTTGTTCCATTGTAATGTTTTCCTTGTTCAGCAATCAACCATGAAGAACTGTTAATGGTTCTGTTTTGGATATCATCGAATACTGATCTTGGTGATTGAATATGATTTTTCTCAAATGACATTCTTGGTGATGCAAGCAAACTTTCTCTAAAATAATGTTGCATTTACATATAAAAGTGCTTGTCAATAAAGCTATACTCCAATAAAAAACAAATTAAAGAAAGTTTTACTGACTTTGTCCTGTCTCTCAAGGAGGAAAGAACTCACACTGCCAGGCAGTTTAATTTTTAGCCACAGAGCAGTGAGTAGCTCTAATGATGACATATTAAAGAGCTGTTACTAAATAAATTAAAAAACTAAAATATTGTCCACTGCAATGATTTAGTTTAGGTTAGTCAAAGTACATGTATATATGTATAATAAAAACAAAGATGACAATTAAAGCCAAATAACAATAAGCAATATAAACAAATTCTGTTCAGATTTGTTTTTTATCCAATTCAGATCTTATGAAACCAATATCAAGAAAAAGTATAGCATTGTAAAACACATGTACTTTGTTGCAAACTTTTCAGATCATGAAATTCATATGGGGTAACCCAGACTGGAAAATTTGCTGTGAGCATATCAGAAATTCTTATTTTTTCATAGAAGTTCTTTTTTTGCAAACATCAAGTGCATAAAGTGTGAGTTGAATTCTTTTATTCAATTTTGTGCTATGTTTTCATTATTAGCCACTCATCTCGGTAAGTGCGTAGTTTAATTCAAAGTGTGCAAATTTCTCTGCAAAGTTATCAAATGTTCCAATCTGTGGGCAACATCCCATAAATTTAGAAGTTTAATTCTCAGTCTTTCTCAAGCAATTTACTTTGTGTGCCAGTATTTTCATACATTTACATTTAGGCACATACACTGTCAGTGCAAACAATAGGTTTTCATTGTTAAAATGTGTATATAAGACAGTTGTAAGAATTTAAGCGCTAAAAAGCATATCAATTTGTCCCGTAATGGTAACATTCATGCAAGTTGAAATGATTAAACACACAGGCTGGGCAACATCCCCATACTAACTAAAGAAAAGTTTTCAAGAAACGTTTGCAAGCCCATAAACGGTGTTATCATTTTGGTGGAGAAAGCATCAGCGCTATTCTATTACAGCACCTCCCTCCAATTTGACTGTATAAATGCATGTAATAGTGGAAGATCAGCATAATATCATATCAATTTTCTTTTTGAAAATAGGTATGAATGTCACCTCTAAGCAATCAGGTGGACTAATGAATGGATTTCCAAAAACCTACCTCTTAGAAAACTTGCAATTAAAGACAGAAAGTAATGGTTGTGGTGAACGCAAGCTTGGTACTGTTTTCCTTTCAGTAATAATACTAGACATTGCAAAGACATTATTGTAATCTTCAACTAGTGAGTACTCCAATTCTTCTAGTAAACTATAATTTGAACTTTCTTGCAAACAAAAGTTGCCTCCTTCAGTAATAATGTCATCATCTTCGTTCTGCATTTTTGATGAAAAATCTCTTCTTTTTTTAAATTTTTCTTTCTTTTTTGTAAGCATCCGTTTCTGCTTTGATTCTCCATCACCTAAAGAGTAAATATTTTCAAAAGAGTTTTCTTCATCCAATTTCCCATCTCGCAAACCTGTATAAATATAAAAAACGCCAACAACAGTGGCAGCCAGAAGACAAGTCCATGATATACCAAGGCCAACATACGTAATTAGGCCCATCAAAAAAAATGCACCTCCTTTGAGTGATGATGGTGGTAAACTTTGGGGGAAATTCACAGCTGCTTGCGCCATTATAGGTTCCTCCACGTCATGTGTTATCTCCCTAAGTTATCTTGCAGTTATCTTCTGCCTTTGAATTTAAGACCAAAAATGCTTCATCAGAGATCAGAGAATATAATCATAAAAAATAAAGGACGGCCATGATTTTTCGCGGGTTAAATTTGCCACCCACGCAGGATCATAGTATGGCAGGATCTACTACACCTTTACGCATGTCACAACGTGACCAGGTGGGGCGCAATGTCTGCTTAAATTCCAATTAAGCCCCTCTCTCCCTCATCCCCAGGGAAGGTAGTATCATTTGACTCGGGTAGGGGGGGCGTGTCCTGTATTTTTGCGTTTGGGATTTTCGATTCGATAATATATTTTTGGGCCTGAAAAATATTTCATCAAAAAATATAATTTTGGCTGTAAAAATTTGAAATCTTATATTTTGGGTAAAAGATTAAAAAATAGCATGGACGGGTTAAGGAAATGATGTTTAAGAAAGCAAAAATGCATCATGATATGCACCATATTATGATATTTTGGAAATTGCATTTTCATTCAATTATATCTTTGAGTCAGCTCAAGATTTCCTCAGACATGCCATCCTATCCAAGTTAGATGGTACTACCCCCCTCCCCCCTGGGCCTCTACCCCGCCCCCCCCAAAAAATAGTTGTATTTCCCGGAGTTTTAGTTCCCTCTGAGCAAACTGATATTTTGTATCTGCCGAGGTTCAAAAGTAAAACAACCAAAGACAAGAGATCTTAAAATTTGTTACAAAGCTACCTGCCGAATGAACCATTTCCAAAAAGTGACTTATCTACTTTCGTTAAAAACTTTTTTGACCAAATAATATTTCTTGAAATTGTGTGTGATCGTAGCATGAAGCTTGTCTATAGCAAAACAGTTCTTTTTTTAAGGAGTCTGAAGAAATGGAGCGTCTTGGTTCTTAAATGACTGGCTATTGTATGTAACAGTTGGCCTTTCTGAATAAAAACTGAATGAAAAACAAACAAACAAACAAAAAGAAAATGAGCAAAAAAATTGCAGTAAAGATCAAAAATGTTAAAATATCATTTTATTTAATACTTTCTTTAAAATTAGATACAGAATAGCTAAATTAACAATATTACTATTTGGCACAGTTTGTTTGATTAATTGAGTTTGCATCACTAACGTTTATTGAAGCAGGTAAACCAGTTATTGAGACTTGATACTTGTGTAATAGTTGGAGGTATCAACATTGATCTTATCAAATATAACGAGCAGGGGAGAAAAAAAGAACTAAAGAGTATTTAGACATGGTACTAACACACGGCTACCGATCCGGTACAATTCTCCCAACCAGGGTTACAGACCATAGCGCCACAGTCATTGATCATGTATTATATAAAGAATTAAAATCATGCGAACAAATTGTTTCTGGAAACCTATTTACGGATATTTCTGATCACTTTGCCACGTTTTTTTTAAGATTTAATAAAACAAGCATCGAAAAGGTAACAAGAAAATGAAGTCAAGTTTAAAAAATTTCGAAATATCCTAAATTCATGCATTCGCAACGCCAAACAAAATTATTTCAATGACCTTTTTGATCGAAAACAAACTAGAATCACCAAAATGTGGAAAGTTTTAGGTGGAATCCTAAATCCTAAAAAAAATGTCAAGAGAAATAAAATTAGTCAAATTTCCTATGAAGGTAAATCCTTCGAAAATGAACTTGGTATTGCAAATGCTCTAAATAACCACTTCTGCAGTGTTGGTGCTGGACTTGCTACAAGTCTCGCCCGGTAAGATCGCCCGAAAAAAGAGACTTGTAGCAAGTCCATGTTGGTACCAAAATAGCATCTAAAATTGAAAAATCAAACTCCAATTTCTCGTCATAATTAAGACAACACGTGTGTAAAACATTATTTTTAAAGCCTATACAAAACTGCGAGGCCATTAATGACTAAATGAGATTCATAAACTAAAAATTAAAAAATCTGCAGGAGATTCAATTCAATTCAATTTTGTTTGTAGAGTTCAAAAATCTAAATACATGATATAGTTCTAAAAACATGTATTCTACGCGACCCAGAGAAGCAAAGCTTATCTGGTCTGGGCAGTAAATTAAAGTTTACAGATTATAAGAAATTAAGACTAATACATATGCTAAATTAACGATAAGATACGATGTCAACGGTGATATATGGAATTTTTATTTAAAAATAATGAAAGTTTATATGGTTAGTATAAATCATATTTAATGTTATATTTCCTTGCGTAAAACTGCATGGCTAGTTATGGTAAGTGGAAATGAGATGTTCTTTTACCTTTTTGATAAACTTTCATGTTTAGAAATTGTTTTCAAACAGGGAGAAAGCTTATTCCAAATACGAGTACCAAAATTTTTATTAGATTTTAGTATTTTATAATCTTCTTTCCAGTTTACCCTAGGCTCTTTGCCGACGACACAAAAATATTTAGTTGTGGTAAAAACCTTACTGGATTGACAACAAGCACGAATGTTGAACTTGCCAAATTACACGACTGGTTGAAAGCAAATAAATTAAAAGTAAATACTTCAAAAACAGATTATTGCATCTTTTGTCCGACAAATTGCAAAGTCGATAAGCCCGAATTAAAAGTGATTATGGGTTCTGAACTAAAACAAACAAGCACGATAAAGTATTTAGGTATCAAACTCGACTCAAAACTTACGTAGGAACCTCAAATCAACAAAGTAAAAGATGAGATTATTAAATATGCCTCTATCTTTTCAAAATTAAAACATTTCATTCGTTCTCATGATTCACTCGCTCTTTCCAAAATTGGATTTTGAAGCCTATGGACTTGCAGCAAAAAAGCATATAAAAAGCCTACAAGTACTGCAAAATATAATTCTTCGTATTCTGCTTTTTAAAGACAGCAAATATTCCACAAACTCTTTGCACAAAGAAGCTCACATTCTTAAACTTGAAGATCTATATAAAATGGAAATTGCCAAAATAATGCATTGTATGATTCGCAAAACAGTCGCAAAATTTAAAAAAAAAATAAAACAAACAGAAATACTACACAAGACAAATAAATGACAATCAGATTTACAGAGAAACAAAAAATGGGGTGACCAAATGCTCAAAAAGAAAGGCGCAAGTATCTGGAACAACCTTTGCTCAGACATTAAAAATATTTCAAATATTTCAAGTTTTCCTATTCAAGATTGAAGTCTAATATCATTATTGAATATTAGAAATCTACAATTCTGATTTTTTTACGTCAAAATATTTATAACTGTTAATTTCATCGATTCTTATTAGCTTTTAAATTTTTAGAAAAATCAAATTAAACTTATAATTTCCATCCAGTCGCTATGGGTTGAGTTTATTCATTACCCTTTGCCTGCTCCATTACTAAAACCGTAAGAATTAATGTTGCAAGTAATATTTCAGTTTACAGTCATGGCTGGTATTGTGATCATTGATTTATCAAAAGCTTTGACTGTCTATCCCATGAAATATTACTTGCAAAAATTAATTCTTACGGTTTTAGTAATGCAGCAGTCAAACAAATGAAGCGGCACATTACTGTCTGACAGTGAGACGGGTACCCTCCCCCTCGAGAACCCACTTCAGCTATGCAATTTGACCTCTCTAACACGAATCCCAGTTAACTTGAACAGTTTTTCATACCCCATGTGAGCTTTCAGTATCTCAAAAATTAGCTAGTATTTCTTTTGTAAAATGATGTCTGAATGCTATTTCTTTTGTAAAATGTCTCTTCTCGCCCTTTTTCTTCAACCCATTCCTCCCCCCCCCCCCCCCCCTCAACCGAAAGAAAACAGATGTCAGGCGTCATTTTACAAAAGAAACAGTACACATGCGGCGTCAAACTGCCCATGGTCTCTGTAGTCATGGGCACATAATTGTTTCCTTTGCTTTTCCAAATTGGCCTTATAGCCATGTAGCCGTTTCATACCGTTCCATAAGTGTTATAGGGGCGTTTGCTGAATGAATGGTGTTGATGATGAACTATTTTCATCATTACCATCAGTGGATCTCTTGTCTTTCTGTTGAGCAGAAGTTTCTTCGGCCAGATCTAATTGCAATCCGTTGCGATGCATAAATCCCCCTTTTACAAAACAGTGCTGCATGATGCTACCAAAGAATTTCACGTCATCTTGACCATTCCCTGAACCAATGTAAGTATAATTTTTCGTGCAGCAAAGAAATGATATCAATCCCCAAAATTGCAAAAGTAAGATCAGACTACGCACGCCAATATGATAGCACAAAGCCCCAAACAAAATCTTTCCGTAAAAAAAGTTACATGAAAACTCTCTAACTGGTGCCTTTAACTGGCAGTCGATGTAACCATCCTTGAATATCTTAGCTTTATGATACATCCATAAACTATCGCCAACAATAGCAACACACACCAAGAAAATTGTGAAAACTGAAAAACCTATATAAAACAAAAGTAATCTTGATGTTTCGCTCAGTTTATGAGCCCCTGAAAAAACTTTCTCGGAATAGTTTTTTCTTGATGTTGCATCTTCTGTTTCAAATTCAAATGGTATTTTATTCCAGCCTCGTATAATTGCCTTGCCGTTCTTTGGTGTCATCTTGTACCGAAATTCTATTGCTTTCATCATGGTCTGCAACCGAGATGTAGTCCAAGGAGATGTCCAAAAGAAAGTTTGAGATAAATAACATAGCAGCCAAAGAAAAATTAGATAATATGGGATTGCCATAATTAGTTCTGCATCAGTATCTTGAAGGCATCGAGAATTCGTGTATTTTGAATACCAACTGCTTAATGGATTGGTAACATTGGGTAAAGATTTAGGGAAGCACAGAAAATTTTCTTCTTTTAAAAAGTTTGGAGCCCATGTTAACAAACTTACAGCCAACATTGAGCGAAGAAGAAGTTGCACCGTAATTTCCCACCATGGTTTGAAATTTACAAATGATGTCGACGAGCATGGTATTTCTGACAACGAGACCATCCTACGAAAAATAGTTGATTCATTTTGATAAAAAAGTTCAATTCCTCACAATCAATAAACATCTGCCTAAAAAATATAAATGACCTGGAAAGCGTACCGATCCATAGATGGAAAATACCAGAATGTAATGTTTACAGGTCAAGCAGAACGTCCACCCTAAAAAGAAAAGCAACGAAAATTGCGCTGTCGTTCCAGTTACATTCGTAAATTTTTACTCTCTCTCGTTTTAAGGTTCGTCTTGAATTTCTTTGACTTTTGTATAAACATCATTCAGCTTACTCAGCAAATATTGCCCATCATGTAGATTGTAATTTAGCAATACTAATGCAAAAACAAGGCTATTTCTCTGATTCATCAATTCCAGTTTCCCCTTCCAGTACTTACGAAATGTCCAAATTGGTGCAATGAAAGATAAAATGCACAACAAAAGAGTGGCAGACAAGTCACAACAGATAATCACAAACAGCGAGTGCTTTACTCCAAAATTACACTGTAAGCTTGGGCAGTTATTTGAAGCAGAACAATTAACATCTGTTTGATAAAATGACGTCGATAAATTACTGTTAATAAAGTAGTAACACATTCCACAGAAAGAAGATGCTGAAAGTACACCCATGAGAACATTTTTGGAAACAAAAAGCCAAGCAAGAGATGGTAAAAATTTGCTTTCCCTTTCTTCTGGCCAAAGAATATAGCTCAATAAGATATGTTTGCGAAAAATTGTCAGATCATGATTTGCGACCTGGTCAGGATTTGCGACTTCGTCAGGATTTGCGACTTCGTCAGGATTTGCGACTTCGTCAGGATTTGCGACTTCGTCAATTAAATCTTGAAAAACTTTAAGCATTGGGTATGAAACTTTCATCCAAAAAACTTGAACAAGCATAAAGATAATGCACTGCAGTGAAACCAAAAGTGGAAAGTTAATCAAGATGCCTCCATAAATTTCCATTGAGCATCGTTGAGAGCAATATTTCGCATGAACAACACTTTGGAGAACTTCACCATTAGTGGCAGCAGAGAATGAAACATTTTGAAGAGCTTCGTCACTATCGGAAGTTGTGCTCTTTGAAATGCAATTTACTCCCGATGCATCCCGGTCCATTATTACAGTCCATGAGATCAAACCAAGAAAAATAAAAAAATATCCAACATAGTCAATGATAGATTCCCACCAAGGTTTGAAATTCTTTACAGCCTCTTCCTCTTTGAGGTAAGGAATAATGTCACTCAAATTTATCATATTCAACCTAAGAAATGATAGATTGTTATGAACAATAGAATTTGTTTCAAAATTTTTCGATTGCTTACCATCAGCTAAAAGTAACTTAACTTATTGATCATAAACGTCTTGATATTGGGACGATTGTCAAAAGATTACTGTGCGAAAAAAACAAGATACGGTGACTTAACATACGGAACGCACTATCAAGGGGTTGAGGGGGAGGGGGTACTTCAATATCTGGTCGTGCTGCCACGGAATTTTTACAACAACAAATTTCAGAATTTTAGCATGATTTTGATAGCTTAATCCTAGATTTCACAGACCCACGAGACTCCCAGACCCACGAGATTCCCGGATGATTTTAAGTTGGACAAAAATGAACAATATTTGAGGATTACATTCACTTGGTCAGGAAATGTAACTTTCAAACTTTCTCACGAATCCATGTTTTGAAAAACGTCATAGCAACGGAAAACAACAGTGCACTTTTCTAAGGTTCAGCGTTCAGTACGTGAAAATAAACTCAAAATCAGACGACTTCCCGGTATGAAGCAAGAGCGGGTAGCTTTCAGTACTTTTCAAAACCCGGCCGTGTAACAAGAGTGGGCAATATTTGAAAATTCATAGAAAAAAAAATAGAAACCGTATCGAAAAAATGTTTTCACAGTGAGAATCAGCGTGTTTCGAACCATAGACTTGGACAAACTCCCCAGAAGGTTCAGTGGCACTTTAAGTTTAGTTGGTTGTATTATAGATGTGTGGCAGCATTTTCAGCGCATTTGTTGTTGTCTCTATCGTGCTTTTATCGTCTGGAGGTCATTGAAATCTAAGATTTGTTGCAAGTCCATGTTTTGTCATAGCCTGGCCGGAATGTAAAAATTTTGTACGCCGAATGGCAGCAGCAAAGGCAGCCACCGTAGACGAAAATATTTTTAAGACCACACCCTATTTTTAAAACAATAAAATCTACGTACATCCCCCTTCCCCGCGTAGAAATAAAAACTTTACAGTCTGCAGCGTCTACTTTTCAGTCTGGCCTAACAATAAAAGCCTGCCAGTGTTACTAACTACTACCCATCGTCCATCGAACGTATAAAAAAACAACAAACCAACAAGTAGATATGTACAAAAATACTTATACCTTGCTGCTACTTTATAGATTTAGATTTAGACCATGTATCATATGATATTGTGTCAGTGAAATAAAAATAAAAAAGCCACTGGGATGGTTGTCGAATACTACGTAGCGTACAACAAATTTCAAATCAATGTCTTTTCAACTTACTTCCTTTTCGTAAGGTGACTTTGCTTCGAATGATTACTTTAAAAATGCTTCCTTGTTGCGAAGAGAAGAAAAACACAACGTACTTTTTCACTACATTCAGTTTCAACAGGCTAGCTTCAATGAATTACAAGATCTCTCAAGCAGGAAAGACATTGGTAAAATTAACGGCTCCTGTCTTCCAACCCGAGCCCTGATCTCTTGGCCCAACAGTTTCAAAGTACCTTTTTCTAGATATTCAAAGGAATATCTCAAGGATAATTGGATTACATCAAACGAAACAAATAATCTATCAAATAAATTAATTCAAATGTCATAATAACAAAAATATAGGCAATAACTAAAGTAGAAAAAACAGATGGTACGGAAGTCAAAAAGATAGGGGCCTTAGGGCTGGAGGCCTAGAAGCCGCAATTATGAAAGGAAATGGAGAATGCGGAAAGATTAACAAAAGCTTACCAGTGATTCCCCTGCTTCCGTTATCAAAAATACCAAGAACATCTTGATTTTCAGTTGAAAAAATCAGTTGCAAAAAGACATGACTGGACATTTTCTTTTTTCCTTGTTTTCACACGATCACGATAATGTTGTAATTCTGGGGACATAAATATCGACTTTTTAAAATTCAATGAATCCAGAAAAACAAAAACTAAAAAAAATATCTTAACAATGCACTCAGGCCATGGATATATGCCAAAGATCCTCTTACCCACACGAATTACAGAAAACACAACGAACCACCAACTTCCCGGTCTTTCTTGGGGGGGGGGGGGGGGGGGGGCCGGGGGGGGG
>JAYJMH010077764.1:0-10458 GCA_036873815.1 Phacellophora camtschatica | reverse complement strand
AACATTTCTTGTAAGGACATAGAATCTAAAATAGGGCGTTTTCTTGCTTAAAAGGGCGTGGCCCCAAAAAAATTTAGGAAACTTCAGTAACTTATTCAATATTTTCTCTGGATCCGCGCCTGTACTTGTCAGTGCTATTAAGCCATTAAGTTCAGCAAATGCAGAATAGCTCTTCAACCATAACGAGCGTTCGAAGAGTCGAGGTACAATAATATTAAAAGAATGAGGTCGGTGAATGGTACTAACGTTTTGTAAAGTGGCAATACCCTGATTAGAATGGAATTGAAAGCTGCAAATTATCTAGGCATTAACCGGATGTTTTAATTTAAAAACTATTTATTTATAATCGTCCTTAATGTTGGGTAGTTTGGAAAAAAAACACAGCAATAATGTTGCGTATGCATGAAAATTTAAACAAGAGAGATGGGTGGGTTTTATAATCTCAGAGGCACACATCCGTCCGACCGTTGAAGTGAAATTAATAAGAAAACACTGATTGTATAATTGAAAGAGAATTTTATGATACCTTTGCCATTTCATAATATGAGCCCAATTTCATGATATAAAAATGCCTATTATATGACAGAAAAACACAATTTTATCATATAAATAAGTTAATTTATACTACAAATAATATTAAATAATACGAAACTGCTCAATTTATAATGCAAAAACATACTTTATAATACGCAAACTCACAAGTTACCATATAAAAATTAACCTTTACAATACGAAAACTCACATTTTTTTTAATACGTAAAAATGGAAATATTTTATGCATGGAGGATGAAAAACCAAATATTTCTTCTCTATGTTTTATCTTGTATTGTGGTTCAGAAAGAACAAATGGTAAAATCGATAAAATAATTAAAATAGTAGGACCAAGAGTAGTACCAATCTGAGCAATGTTCCCTTTGTTATGGCATTCCATGCACAAAGTAGTTTCCAGCAAATCAAGTAGATTCCCATGTGAGGTCGTTTTGCATAGGGCTAAGCATAGAGAAAGTGAGAAAAGGTGAGTCAAAAGCAGTTACCCACGACCGAAAGACTTGGTGCAAGTAACCAAATATGTAAAATTTATCGGTCCATCCACTTAAAAATATCTTGAGTTTTAGAATAAGAATACTTTCGTCAAGAGAAGAAAACGTTGTTTTCTCCACTGAGAAGAACCCTCCCTCCGCCATGAGAAGAAATTGAAAACATAAAATGGTGCAAATGGGTTCTTTTGCAAAATTACGTCATATGTAAAAAAATCATTTGATTTCCTAAAATAAATTCCTGCCCTGTTGTTGAGAGGTGAACATGATAATGATGACTAGTTTTTATGATAACAATCTTGGAGAAGTTTGATTACCGTATGACGGTTTCATAATTTCTTTTTACTTTTGAGAGCCTCCATTCGACCTTCTCTTTTTGGAAAAATTAATTTTTGTTCTGTAATTTGGTTTTGAAAATTTACCTTCTCTCCTTGATCACCAGTGAAAAAGTTTGGTACCTTACCCTAACGTTTTCTCAAAAATGTGGCTGCCGTAAATTGTTTGACAAGATACCTTGCACTGGCCTAAAGTTTTTGTAAAATTTGGCCTATCCTGTTTGTCAACAAGATTAGTTCTTGTTCCAGAAAAAAACAATACAGGCTTAAAATACCTTCTCCATTCAGCTTCAGATTGATGTTGCCTACTTCCTCTCAACTTTCAAGGGAGGAGAGGAGGTGACTGGTAAAGCTTGGTTCCATTTGATCTCTCATGTCGTTCCCATCGCTTGAAAATTGCACTGCGACAGCAGCAATTGGAGCGATCGAATGGAAACTGCTATTTATCTTTATCAGCGATCTGAGATAGAAAAATTATATCTCAAAAACAAGAGAGACAGGAGTGATCCAAATTTTCTTAATGGAAACATGAATTTCAAAAGTCAGCGATCCCAGCAACGCTCTGCGCACTTGCACATGTTTTGATACTCGCATATTTGTTGTGCTATGAAGAAAAATGGCTGCCAAAGAAGGAAATGTTGCATAGTTCTTCACAACAAATACAGTAAGAGTTATCGAAATATATTCAAAAAATTAAATTCTTGGATCGAAATTGGAAATCTATTTGGTCTAAGGCCTGGTCCAAACGTCGAACTTCTCATCAATTAATTCAATTTGCAGCAGCACATAAGCGTATTTGGCGCGACTCCCGTTTCAAACTTCGAACTTAAATGTGTCCTTCCTAATGTGTTTGGGGATTCTTACACAGAGTAATGGAGTGGAGAGGCGCGTAAGCGTGATCTTTCAAGATGGAGGCTAACAACATTAATTTTAGAAGTGATAAAGCGTTTGATTGCGGAATGTAGAAGGAAAAGGCTTTTTGGGGAGTCCAAATTGAGGGGTGCAATAGCACATAGAAAAAGAAGGCTTTAAGTGGCATTGCTCCTTGTGCTATTGATGATAGCAATCGGAAAATTGACGTTGTCTGAACTGATGCTCGCATGAGAATCGAAGAAGTATCCAATTTGTTTTTCCGCTATCGGATTAGTATTTGACTTATAGAGTCTGCAATGGCAAAGCTATTGTACAAGGAATCAACATTCTTCGAATAAGAGTGTTATATTTGTAACATTTAGTTATAAATATTAACGATAATAATGAGCGACGTTTCGATGTCATCTTAACACGATTTTCAAGCTAAATAAAATAAAAGACTTTGTTTGTATATATAGAAAAATAAACAATAGAGAGATTTTTTATCACGTGGTGAGGTTTTTTCCGGGTCAGATTATTGTCGCCAAAAAGACTAAGTAAACAATCCACCTTTTCAAGTTAAGGTCACCATTATGGAAATTTATCAAATTTTAGAGATATTACGTTTTTGATTCTTGAATTGGATTCTGCGATCAAAACTTAGTTTATAACAAATGTCAACATTTCTACGTGAATTATTGTCAAAGTTATAGCAATGAAAATATTTAAAGTTTGTGAAGGATTTGACCGCAAGAAAAATGGCAATATCTCCAAATATCGACAAATTTTTGTCCAAACATCCTTTTCACGGTCAAATCCTTCACAAATTTAACTTTCTTAAATCACCATAATTTTTACAACAATGCACGTAGAAATGTAGAAATTGGCCATTAAACTAAACTTTGGAGGCAGAATCCATTCCACCCCCATTCCAAGAATCGAAAATGCAATATCTCCAAATTTAAATAATTTCCATAATGGCAGCCTGATCTTGAAAAGGTGGATTGTTTCCCATGTCATACTCATACTAGAACTCATTCTGGATTTAAGCCTACCTGATTTAAGCCTAACTGATACTGGTATGGGACTGAGATATGCATTTCTAAATGATACTACTTCATGCCCTGCCAATCAGAAATGGTGACAGCTACATTGCTATTTTAGTTCGATTATTTAGTTACCAAACGCAGAAAAACTTGTAAATGCCAGCATAGAGAAAAAATGTTTTTCATGCGCACGCAGGCATCCAAACGAGGCGGGGAAAAAATTGACATCACATTGCTACGCCAATTACTCCGAAAAAATGTGACGAACAATCAGTTATTCTTTGGCATTTTGTTTTGTTGTGTAATTGTAAACAAGTCGAGATGATTTTTCCAAGATTTTTCCAAAATTTTTCTCACAGTCATTTGCCACACAATTGTAGAAGTTTGATCAATGAATTGAACTGCCAGGAAAATCAAGGCCTTTGATTTGGAATTTGTTCTGGAAATCACACACAGAGATCAATACCATAAAATAACTGTCAAGTTGCTTTGTTTTCTGGCGAATATTTTGTGTTGAAGGTCGGTTTTGACACAGAAGGAACAGACAGTTTAAATGACAAATAATATTTGATACTGGTTATTTCCTATGTGTGGTCGGACGAAAAGAAACTAAACTTAATTTGCAAACTACTTTAGTTAAAAATATTTTTAGTTTCAAATGTGCCCACCTGGGTGATTTTTGGTTGAATAGACAAACGAAATTATAAACAATTTTGATTCATGTTTAAAAAAAATATTTACTTACTCCTTTTATAAACATTATTTTAATCAGACTTTCTGAAAATTAGGTAAAAGCAACAAAGCTTTTGGTTTTATTTTCATGCAAAGTTGGTAAAAACAAATTTCAAATAATTATTAAGGAAGCACAAAAATTACATACCCCAGATTAAACAAAAGGACAGAGAATAATGAAATGTATTTCTCAAGTGCAATTAAAATTAAAACAAAGAAATATTATGTAAATAAATATGAATAATTCCAACTGATTGCTCATTAAATTGTTGAAAAAACATAGATTTGTAAGTAAATGCACCGTATCATAAAATTAAAGTCCATTAATACATGACTTGTGTAGCACAGTGTCACAAATAAACACACTATCACCATATCTCCTCCTTTATGGCGGGCAGGTAGCATATACCATAGAAAGCTCAATGAAGATATAACAATCCACAATTTTTTGTCAACTAATGATGATGGGTAGTCCTTTAAGCAAAAAGGTGACACCTCAAAAATGAGTTGTTAACAGGAGTCAGAAAACACTGCTGAGAAATAAAATTCCACATTATAATCCATTTTGCTATTTTTCTTTATTAAGAAACTTCACTCACCACCCTGGCCAGAATGGATGTGGCTGCCTGACCAAAGAGAATCAAAACAATGCCGACAAACATGTTTTTCCAACGGACCTAAATAGAAAAATACCAGCAGCAAAAAAAGATAATTTTTTCGATATAACGCAACGCTTTCGAAACATGTGCAATACATCGATCAAAAGCTGAGATTCGGCTCTATTTAGCTTTGGATTCGGTTTCCTGTCGCAGGCTCTTCGTTTTGAGTGATTTATTCCACAAAAATGCTCTATAATTTACACAGTGATGAAGATACGTTTTCGCACAAGAATAAACAATCAAGTTTCAGTAAAAAGACAAACAAAATTTGGCAAATTTCAGGCAAAACAACGCTAAATATGTCTTGGGAACACAAGTATGTCCAAAACTGACAAAACATCGTGTAACGAAAGATCAATGGGATGAAGGTGAACTAAAAGAATTAGTCAAATCCCAAAGATTAGTTAAATCGCGAACCAATCTTCGTGCACTACAAAAGAAAATGTTTTCTTCAAGTTAAAAGCAGAAGAAATCAATAATGCTGTAGAAGCTAGAAAGGTTGAGAAAGAGTTCTCCCTTTGTGCTAAATACAATATGCACAAATCGTCTCAAAAGCAATGCATTTCAAATGAAGAGTTGAAAGATCACTTTGAAAAACATTTCTCTGGTAAGAAAATTACTATTCCTCAGGAAATCGAACACCCATAAGAGTACCAGTATCTGAAGCAAAAAGTCGAATGCTCAATTGATGAGAGTGCACCAACCGAGAAAGAACTGGAGGATGTTGTGAGATCCTTCAAGCATGGAAAATCAAGTGGTACAGATAAAGTGCCATTAGAAGCATTGCAATATCAAAACAGTCGAAAATTAATACCAGCACTGTTGCTTCTATTCACATCAATATGGACTTTGATATCTGTCCCAACGTCTTGGTTACATTCAAATAGTATATGTTTGTACAAAAAGGGTACTAAAAATCATACTTAATCGAATTTCAGTATCATATGAAGCAAATATAGAGGAACACCAATATGGTTTCAGAAAAGGAAAATCAACAGTTGCTGCAATCTTTATACCCAGCAATGTTATGAAGAAATGCAATGATCGAATTATTACCGTCTTCATTGACCTTACGGCAGCATACGACCACATACCACGTGATTTTCTGTTCCGTGTAGTGACATCTAGAGCCGAAACAACTGCAACTATACATGGGAGCATAAAGCGAAATTCGATGTCCTGTGCGGATGCAGACAAGGGGGGGGGGGTAGCTGAAAGTCCAACTCTGTTCAACTATTACTTTGACTTTGTGCTTAAAGTATGTGCGGATGAAATTAATCGACAATGTCAAATTGGTTGGGGCATTGTAGTCAATTACCGAATACCTGGAGAATGCTCAAACAGAAAACAATGTGCTGAATCTGGTGGTTTGACGAGGAAAGAAATTATGCGATGGATATTATATGCGGATGGTTTAGTGATGTTTTGCAAAGAAATGGACAAAGCACAAAGAATATTAGAAATTATTCACACAACTTGCATCCGTTTTGGACTGAATATTTCTTTTGGTAAGACAAAAACACTTATCTTTAGAGATGATGAATTAGCGGCAAAAAAGAGCATATTAACAGTAGCACATGAAAACATTGAAAATGTGTTCGTTTACAGGCCTCCGCATCTCCACTGCTACTTCAAAATTCAACCAGCTCAGTAATATGTTATGTGATCACCAGGTAGACAGGAACACAAGAAAAAAGGCGCTGGAAGCTCATGTGCGATCATGACTGACCTACGGTATCCAAGCATGCCCCCCCCCCCCATAATGCGAAAGAGTTACGAACTTGACTCCCCTTCAAGACTATATCAAGGTCCAATATCTTTGGTATGTTGCCCATGTATGCAGGCAACAAGATTCCAGCTTAACAAAAAAGACCTTGTTTATGGTACCTACGATTCGGTACTATGGCGATCCATGGATTCGCATGTGCGAACTACCAGACAGGCAAAACAAGCAACCCAGGAGAAATCGTGTTTCTCGAGTCTTCTACGAATGAACCTCAATACCCGAGGAAGACCACCTTGAAGAAGCAGTAGGCTTCTGAAACAAGGAACAATACTGTACTGTACAAAATAAAAAAATGTGCTTTTTTGAATTAATGTTAAATTTTTCTTGTGTAGTGGTAGAAATTCACATCTCTGCCAACCAAAAAAAGGACTTTGCCTTCTGAAGAAAATTAAGAACATTATGCAACGCTCCCAACTTTATCCATTGATATCGACATGTTCGTTGGATAATGACCTTCATGGCTATGGAAAGGGCTTATTGCGGCAGGCCCTAAATTTCATGCAATTTAAATTTTTGAAAAAAGTTGAAATTCAGAAACTCTCACCTGATGCAAATGTCTGATTTCCATTTATATTTAACCGTGAAGGAGCAGACATTTCCACCAAACTTTGTTTCCACCATTCTCGAAGCAAAAGAGACCAAGCACGCTGCGATCGCTATATTATCGAAATATTTTGACCTCTTTCCCTAGGCTTTTGCTTCCCGCCATCGCAAAATTTTGAGACATTGCAGACGCAAAATACCTCATGGTCAGCGGTCTAAACATTCTCTATTCTGTAAATGCGATAAGTATAAAAACTTCGTTCTATTCGAAATTCAGAAAAATTCAAGAGATTTTTGAATTTGAAATACCAAATTTTGAGCTTACATCTGCTAATGGTTATATCTATTATGTTGGGTCCACGATTTTTATCAGGAGTGTTATCAAGATGACAAGCAGTGATTCGAAAGGTTTTGCCGTGGAATTGTCAACGTTCGAAAGGTATGGAAAAGAAGGAACGATTGGGTACAAGACCGAGGAAGGTAATGGGAAAATGATGGTGACAAGCATTTGATGCAAACTGTGTGCAAAACATAAAAATTCTGTACTTCCTAACTCTTTCTGTAAAGGGAATGCAAAGAAGGCAGTGGAAGCGTACATCAACGAAATGAACTACGTGAGCAAATGGAACATCGAACTTCACGTTGAAGGTAACATTAAATTAGTTAATGTTTATTTTATTTCATGTATATTTTTTTAGGAAACTTCTTACATCCGGGAAGAAAGGCCATAATCAAATGACATTGTTTTTACTAAAATAAATTTGATATTATTTCGTTATTTTGTGTATTTTCTCCAAATAAATCAAACGAATCGTATTATTTATAAAGCAATTCAAGGAACAGCGGTGTTTCCGCTTAAACTCTTGCATGAAACGCTAAGTTTGACAAACGACAAATAGAGTGAAAAATTCTTTGTAACCGTATGAGCCATACGGGTTTTGCGTTTGATCTCATTTTCAATAAAGAAATCCAACGTCTATGATTCATCGATTCTTTTTGCTAATAAATTTCTTGTTAAGCTCAAATTTTGTTTTAGGAAAAGGCCATTAATGTGCCACAGAGAGGCAAATCCCCCAAGCAAATGACAAAGTATGGGCAGCAAATGAGCAAATGGATATACATACTTCACCATGCTGTGGAGCTTTATTTGCAAAAAAGAAACGAAATATCCGTCTTGCGAGAGCTGGAGAAGGAGGAGCCAATGAAAAATAGGAGAATCGAAGCAGAACCAGCTTTTTAAATATTTTCTGACTCTGAGGAAGAAATTGAAAAAGACAGTGACGATGACTTGTACATGTCTGAAAGCGATTTTTCCTTTTTCAGATTAAGAACAGTTTAAGAACTCCAAATTTTCAGATTCTGTCTTTAGAGCAATAAGATTTAAATAATCTTTTTGCTATATGAGCTCATTTCCTTTGACTGCTTATTTGCAGTATTGATCATCTTACAAGTTTTGATTGAATAAAAGTGAATGAAACAAAGAGATAAAGCATATTTTCTGCAATTTTTCACATTCAATGCATTTTACTTCTAAGAATGACGTCATAAGTGTGAATAACGTCAGGTATATTAAATTTTGCTGATGTCATTAAATATATGAAAAGTATATATCAAATGAAAGTATTCGTCACTAGCAATCGAGTGGTGCATGTTTTAGTTACAATTCAGTGCTGTGATTCGAAAGAGATGTAAGTTTTAGGCTTCCTTTGTTGGCCACTCAGCAAATATGGTGTTATAATAGTCACGTGATCATCTCCAGAACAATGACAAATTAAAAATTGGATTGCATATTAAATTTTACTAAAAGTCAAAAGACTTGGTCGTAATACCTTGTGTCATTTGAAAGTAGTATATAGGAGTTTGGTAGGGTAGGCACAGATACTACAGTAGGCACAGACAGTACGAAGGTTAAGCACAGACAGCCAGTAAATTAGTAAGTTTTTTTAATATACGGAGACAGAAATTAAACGAGTTTCTTAGCAAATAATTTCCCAGTACTCAAGTTTCTTAATTTTTGAGGAGCCGAATACTGGGTTTCATATATTATTGTTATTTTTAGTATCAGAATTTATTTTAAATCGAATACTACTGTAGCTCCTAATTAACAACTCCTTGACCGAACCAAAGTGAAAGTTGCCTTCAATGTTAATTGATAAATTTGCGTGACCTGATTTGACCTTATCGTCTCTCTCATTGATACTTGTGCTGCTTAGAATTAAATGTCAATAGCGTTAATTGCTTGTGATAATAGATAAACAAAGAGGTTATTCTTATAATGAATATAATAAATATAAGAGTTTATGACGTTGAATGGATGACTTAAGTGAAATTATCAGAAATGAATGAATGAGTTCTGTAAAAAACCGAGGGGTGTGCATTTGAAGGAAATGTTTGACTGAGGTGCGTGACAATAAATATGATGATATCTAATACAGATTCAGAATCCATATCAGTGGTCTTGAAATTCTTTGCATCAGCTGGATCTGATACAAAAACTCCATTGTGATGTTATCATTGTTGTTGATTCTTACTGCGCACCCAAGAAACCAATAGCTTGTTGGTTCCTAGTAAACAGCATACCATTTACCAATATGGAGTTTCAATTGATCTGATATTTCATTTTCACTATCTTTGCCATCTTTCTTAAAAATAGATGGTTCTGCACTGTATGTCTTTGCAACAAGCTGCATCTAATTGCTATACTGTATAGAATGATACCCTGCTATCCCATTAATTGGAATCGCACCAGCAAATATTTCTTTCAGACCAAGTGACCCTTCCTTTTTATGAATTCCTTGTGTAGATATGTAGGTTACATCAATTTGTTGTCTTTTCACTGCCTCATAGAGTTCCAGAGAATTTTTAATGTTGCATTGCCATAATAATTTGAAACTTAAAACCTGAGGGTCCTTTGTTACCAAAAACATATGGGTGATTATTTTCAAATTGAAGGCCACCACAGTTATTTAAAACAAATGATTAATTAAACCTTTGCTATTCAATTAAATTAATTAAAACTTTAATTTAAGGTTATTGTACCCCTTCGGGAGGTGATTTTCAAAAAATTAATCATCTGCTGTCGGCTTTTAAATAAATCATGTGCATATATACATCATTATATATAGAATTTAATGGAGAATCCATGAAAAATGCGTATATTTTTTTTTGAACCACCAACAATTTTATAGATAATTTTTTTTTAAACAATTTTCTACCTTGCATTAATCACCCAACAAAATTTCTGATAACTCGTCAACAATTATTGATAACATATTCATCAACTTAAATAATGCTAACATTGTTAGTGGCAACATACTAACTCATATTTCTGATCATTTCCCGCAATTTTTGATTCTAAGAAATGCTAATATGTCTTATAATAATTTAGATCTGTTTAAATCTGATTATTCTTCTTTCAATGAGGAAAACTTTATTGAGGATTTCAATCGACTTGAAATGAATTATTTA
>JAYJMH010077753.1:0-10458 GCA_036873815.1 Phacellophora camtschatica | reverse complement strand
TCCGTTTGTTGTCGGATTAAAAAGACATTCTCAGTTCTCAATTTGTATTAAAAAGAAATAAACTTGAGGCAAGTCTACTACCCATGTTACATTTCCAAAAAATATGTAAGTGCTCCGTGAACTGTTTCACGAAACACAAAAGAATTTCACGGAAAGAAGGCGCCCTGGATTGATCCGTTTAAATCTGTTTCTTTCAGATCAGTGTGCCATCATCTCACACTACATACTGGTGTGAAGTTTTCAAAATGGACAATTTGGTTAAGCTTTCAGAGAAGAAACACATTATTGAGGTATTTCAACAAACAGTGAAATTTGTTCAGTGAAAGTTAGAAACAACTCTCGTAAAAGAGAAACAATGCTTGACAACTTTCCTCGAAGCAATCAATTTTATTTTTTGTATTATAAAACAGATCTATGGAGCAACGCGTTTGTTTTATTGTTATTCAAAAAAACTATTTTACTTCTGCGGAGGAGGATGCTTTATCTCTGCGGAGGAATGTGTTTATGATTTTATGTCTTCAGAGCTGTGGAGGGGTATACACGGAGGAAGTTGTCTCTTTCATCTGCAAATACTCCTCCGCAGAAGTAAAATTATTTTTTTAACCGTAAAAAGCAAAATTCCGCATTTCTTCATGATATTTTTGGTGGTGTCCCCAAAGCACAAGTTTTTAGTGAGTGATAAAGTGCCATGATAAACGCTTTTGTGACGAAAGATTTTATTACGTACATAGATGCAAATTTAATTATATTTCTTTTAGTGTTATTAAAATGACTTTTCCAAGAAAGGCAGTTATCTGGTTTGACTTTTTAAGATATTTTGTTTCTGAAGATGTGTGGCTATAAAGTCAATTGTATACGCTATTGGTCGTTAATCGTTTTCTTTAACTGGTAGCCTTGTTTAATAGTATCATGGGCTCTAATAAAATCAAAAAATATTTCAAGCAATAATTAATTTTATCCAAGTAACGGTGAATTTTTTCTAGAAGTTTTAATGATGCATCTATTCGAGAATATCCTTCTCCAAAACCGTAATTACAGTTATCTAGACTCAATGCTCTCGTGGCGACACTAACAATCCTGCTTGTGGTGACACTAACCATATTACTTGGGTTTCCTGCATGATGCATGCAATTTTTAACGAACGGTTTGATGGTTACTGCTACTTTTTGATTATGAAGAAATTAATCTCTTAGCCATAAGCCTTTCCATCATTTTCTAAAGCACGACAGAAAAGAGAAACTGGTCGATGGCTATTTATGTCTGATCGTTTTCCAGTTTTAAGCATTTAAATAAATTTTAAACATCGAAGATAACACGAGGCTGATATGGCCAAAAATTAGGGAAGTTTCGAGAAACTGCTCAGTCTGAAAATTGAAAAAGTTAAATTTAGGAGTATGAAAAGTTTTTGAATTCTTTTGCTCATTGTTTTGAGTCGTATATGGAGTTTTAGAGCGATGTATATATGTGGACGATTCTAATTTAAATTACACATATTTTGAAAATAATGATTAGATAAGATTTCTTATCTGGCCATTTGCAAAAGAAGTAAGGAACTTTAGCCTCAACCTCCCGATGAGGTTCCTTACAAAAAATATGCGTAATATAAATGATAATTTGTATTAAGTGACAAGTGATAATTAAATTGTAACCTTAATTTCAGATTGCCCCCTTAATTGATGAGAAAGATCTTGGCATTGTACATCACATGGTTTTGTATTCGTGTCAGTATGATTTTGATGAAAAACACATTAATGTATCTGGACCTTGTTTCCACCATAACATGCCTCGTTCTGTCCAAGAATGTTCAGGCAATAGTGCTGTATTTGCATGGGCAATTGGAGGTGTGGTGAGTTTCTTGAAACGTTGTTCAACATATCTGCAATACAGTAGAACCTCGATATCTCGGACCCTCAAGAGAAACAAAAATGTGTTCGAGCTATCGGGAGTTTGAGCTAGCGGGGGACAATTCAGTGCAGAAAGGTCGCACGGGACATAAGTAATGTAATGTAATCTCAAGGGAATTGTTCGAGTTATTGGGAGTCCGAGTTAGCGAGGGACAATTCAGTGCAGAAAGGCCACATGGGACATGAGTAATGTAATGTAATCTCAAGGGAACTGTTCGAGTTATCGAGAGTTTGAGTCACCGGGGCTCTGCTGTATTTTCAATATCTTTCATGACGAAATGCATCCATCGTGTTAGTGGCAAAAGTTTGGAATTTCTGTCATGATTATAAAAAATTAGTAGATGTCATCCTTTTGCAAGGAATGTTATTAATCAGGTTTTGAGTACCAGAATTAGCGTACCTTTTCACTGAGATTATCCTTATTCAGGCCTGTATATTCTTGGGGGTGGGGAGCCTGTTTATCCCAATAATTCTTAAGACAAGCCCCTCAAACCTATAGCTACTTATTGCATTCTAGTGGCAGAGGGGACATCATCTTAGCGGGAAGAGGTACATTTTACCTTTTCAGCAAACCATGTTGGATTATGTGAACACGAGAAGTTTCAAATTTGTTACTCTCAAAGCGGATGATAGAGAAATCTTTTTTTTTTAGAACGGCTTGCTTCATAAGGCAATAATTGTAATTATTGTGATTATTTTTATCGCGATTTTTACGATTTCAAGGGTAACATGATCGGTTTTTAAATCACTTTTAAAAGCTCGTAAAGATAAAGATCTGATTTCTTCATTCTTATAGCCAAGATGATCCTTCTCAGAAACAGGCCCCAATTTTAGAACTGAACATTAAGAAGTTTAAGCAAATAATCAATTGTTTACAGCGTTTTGTTATTTGATCGTAGAATTTCAAAATGCCAGACCATGTTGGATTTCCAATTGGAGCTAAAGATAGTATGCAGTATCTCGTCCTTCAGACTCATTATGATAATCCTAAAATGAAGAGCGGTAAGTCTTCGCAGCGTTTTTCATATCTCAACGTTTCTTAGGACTTCTTTCAATATCCTAAGAGCAAAGAGTGATTAAAAAAAAATGGAAAACTCCCCTATTCAGTCCACTTTTCAGGCACATATAGCCTTTTCGTCACAAATTAATTAATCAAAAATGTTGATTGCCCTGCTTGCTTAGTCAAGGAAAAGATTCTGAGATATCAAGTTTCTCTGCACTTACAGCCTTTGTTTTGTCTTGAACATAAATTTTCATACCTCGAACATCGGTTCTAAAATCGTTTTTCTTGTGTTTCGATTGTTTGAATTACACAAATTTTCTTCCTTTTCTGTTTCTTTGTTTGCATATTTGTTTCACTGTGAACAGTTATGTGTTTTAATCTACTAACGTTAACTTATCTTTCAAGTTACAGTGATGCTCCCAGGTTTGATGTGATTCTTAGCAACTTCTTAGAGGCTAACTTCTTAGAGGCTAACTTCTAAGAGGCTAACTTCTAAGAGGCTAACTTCTTAGAGGCTAACTTCTAAAAGGCTAACTTCTTAGAGGCTAACTTCTAAGAGGCTAACTTCTTAAAGGCTAACTTCTTAGAGGCTAACTTCTTAGAGGCTAACTTCTAAGAGGCTAACTTCTTAGAGGCTAACTTCTAAGAGGCAAACTTCTTAGAGGCTAACTTCTTAGAGGCTAACTTCTAAGAGGCTAACTTCTTAGAGGCTAACTTCTTAGCAACTTCTACGAGACTAGCTTCTGTTAAAGAAGTTCCTACTTAACATTCGTCCTTTTAGATTATGTGATAACATCAGGCCTTCGCTTCCACTACGATTCACCACGAAAGTATGACGGAGACACACTGACTACAGGTTTTTCGGTTGGGATGTCCCAAATTGTTCCTCCTAAGCAAGAAAGCTGGATCTCTGTCGGAACATGCTCGAAGGATTGCTCCATGGTATGTTTTTATTTATCTTATTTTCTTGTCCGTATTGATCTAGTACTGTCAGAACAGTCTTCAGTGCTGGGAAACGAAAGCGCTGATCAACGTTAGAACATGTGAAAGATGCAACAAATTTAATGTTGCATTTTACTTGCACAATTTTTTTATGTTCGTGTCAGTTTAAAGTACCTTACTTAATTAATATAGTGCGTTAATTTTGTATACTCTGTTGTGGTATTTTATATACTCTAATATCTTTTTTCATGCTGGCACTTAGATTCGCATGCGTTGATTCTTATAGCATTAATTTAGACATTTCAAATACCTGTGTCTTTAAATTTTTTGTTTTGTTGGTGGTAGTATACCGGGTGTTCTATAAAGTTGGGTCAATAATTTTATTGCAAAAGTGAGAATTAGCCTAGCAACGAACAATTTCAGACCTCGTTGATGGTAAACAAAAATGTAGCAGCGGAATTATTGGAATCTCACCGTTTGTTTGAAATGCAAGAATTCTTTGAATTATGCAAAGTTCAAAATTTGAAGGACCTTTTTAACTTTGACAGTTTTGATAGAAACAACTCGCAGTCAATGACACTTTCAATGACTTTTGAGAAAGAAATGATCAGACTGATAGTGTTAGGGCTTCGTTTACCTTTGCCCGATTTCAGAGGAATTGAAAAGGTGTAATTCTGAAAGAATGAAGGCAACAAGGGCAGATTTTGTAACAATAGTGAATTTGACATGTTCAAATTGACAAAGTCATGTTTCGAGTTTCTGCTTGAGAGAATTCGCTTTGTCATGAATGGCTAATCACTTTGAAATTGATGTGTCGATTTCATTATTGTTACAAATTCTGCCCTTGCTATGCAAGGCCTAAAAGTACTGTAATGACGAACTGTTCTGTTTTTGTTTTAGATCTTTGCACTCAAGTTTTCGCAATAAAGTTACGAAACCAACGTAAAGTTTTTTGGCACACCCTGCAACTTCAGGAAAATAAAAGAATGCAATACTTTTTTGATTAAAACTGTCATCGTTCTGCTTTTCTTTCGTTTAAATTTCATTCCTATATTTTTTGTTGCAGAAAATTGCTGGCCCTAGTGCTTTGAATGGAAACGAGATTAAAATATTTGCTTCATTCCCTCATGCACATGTCGCTGGCACGGGCATTTGGACAAAACACGTTCGAAATGGAAAAGAACTCGGCGAGATTTACAGAGATAACAATTATGATTTTGATTTTCAGGTGAGTGTTCGGCCACCTTTGTAAAAAATACTTACTTGTAAATTCTATTTAAAAGAGAAGAAAATGTATGCATTTACCACTAAAATTATCTAACAGCATTTTAGCCATTTTTTACTACTAATTAAAAATATATTTCATATTTCAATTGTCTAAGTTTGTGTCTTTATTTTCATGACATATCTCATGGGGACCATCATTAAATCAAGGTCTTTCGATCTTATAGTGCTATCCCTACCACTCTAGTAGAGATTATATTTATATTAAATTATATTTATGCATTTTTATTTTTATTGGTTTAAGAATAATTTTTATCGCAAAATTGAAAATATTCTCATTTTCAGATTTTTTATCCAAAGTGCCAATAAATACTTATTTTCTTACTAACGAAAATGAGATATGATAATCTGTGAGTTGCCACTTCTCACTTCCCATTTCCCACTTCCTACATCCCACTTCCTACTTCCCACTTCCCACTTTCCACTGATATTTAAGAAGAAATGTAATTGGTCACATTTTCCACATAGCAGCCATTGTTACAATTACTGTCGTGGATTCACCCACAACTCTCACAACTCTCACTATCAGAGCTTGGAAACACAAAAATAGAGTTCATTCTTCAATATTCCGTTTCTAATATCTTCATGTGGGCAAAAATATTTTACTTTTAAAGGAGTTCGTTTATGGAACGCTCTGAGTACAAAAACTAAAGAATCAATATGGTTGACTCGTTTCAAAATAGCTTTAAAACCTGAACCCAACTGAAATTCTGTCGAGGATCTTGAGATTTTAACAAATTAATTCTAATTTATGATATCTATTTTTGCTTACCTATTTGTAAATATTTAGATATTTTCAGTTATTGTAATTTGTAAGTTTTTTACATGGCCTCCTGGAAAACAGTTTATACCGAGGAGCTACCATGCCTAAAGAATATAAAATCAATCAATCAAATCAATCAATCGATCAATGAAAAACGAACTCGCAAAACTTAATTCGCAACTTGCATCCGAGATGATAGACTTGCTCCAAGTCTATTTATTTTCGTTAATAGACTTGGAGCATACCCTGTGAGTTGCGAAAAAATATTTTGCTGCGGAGGAAAATACCCTGTGAGTTGCGAAAAAATATGTTGCTGCGGAGGAAAATACCCTGTGAGTTGCGAGTTGTCAGTTGGCCAATGTTTAAAATACCTTCAATATTTACGGACATCGTTATAATAATCATTTTACCTTCTTGGCAGGTATTCTCCTTCATAATTGGGGCTAAATACAAGTATTTACCATAACAAAAGATAAAATCGGAGCTCGCAACAGACCACTGCAACTCGCAAAATATAAAAATAGTTGAAGTTCTAATTTGCTGTACTTTGTTCACGCGTGCGCACAACATATTCTGTGTTTACAGAGTCAACTTCAACTATGCATTCAATTAACCCTGGATACTCTTCCGAAGTCAATCTATTGTCAACTACATTAAAATTGTATGCTTTTGAGAGAATGTCGCTTCTAAAATTGTTTCTTTTTTTCATAGCAAACCCATATCTTGCGAAAAGAAGTGGCATTCAAAGCCGTAAGTAGCGAAATTGATTTTTACTTTAATTTGTTTCTAATGTTCAAACAGACGAGGATTTTATAACAAAATGTAGGGTATATTATAACGGAATGTACGGTATCATTTGAGGCAAGTGGTACAAAGGGAATCATTCTGCGACTTTTGCCATTATGTTATATTTATGTACGCATTGTATTACTAGGAAGCAAAGATGACGGCAGCGTCAACAAGAACCTCATATCCTTTCGTTTTGAATGGTTAATTTCCAAATGATAAATTGAAAGCAGGAATACATAAATGCCCAAGGAGATCTTGAAGTTGGCTTTCAGAATTTACATCGCCACAACTGTATGTTTTCAGTTTTCAACACAGCGTGATGGCCGTTGCCAGTAAAACTAGTTGGCATTACCAAAGGTGTTTCCACTTCCCGAATTATGAAATAGATTAGCCTTGTTGATATGGAAAAAATATCCAAATAGATTAACCTTGTTGATATCCAAAAAAAATGGGAAATGGGTTTACTTGGACGATTTAACATGACGTTTCAACTGACGTTACCGTAAATTGGAACGTCTGTTCCCTAAGCTCCAGTCTATAGCCTTCATTTTCATTGAAAAAACTGGGAGAGGTCGACAACATCAGATAAAACAGAATGTTAAACACTGATGTTGAATCGCCAAAATATACGAATAAACCCCATTTCCAATTTGCTTGGGTAGCCATTTTCCAGTAACGGCGAGAGGCGGAGACAAAGTGGGCAATTTTTGCAGGGCCTATACGTGGCATCAAAATTTTTATTACAAAACATTTTTCACAGTGTAATTTAGAACAATACAAAGGCCCATGTTTGTTAACAATTTTATTTACAAAGATAAACTGAATCTAAAGGCCTTCCATCATCAAAGTTATTGGGGGTCTCATTTTTGACGTAAATATTAAATGTGGACCACTGTCTAAGTTTTACTCAGTCCGTCTCATGCTCTGACAGATGAAGGAATTCGGGAGAAAAAGGTATTAAAGGGCGTGACAGCGTTTAAGCCAAACTGAAGGGCGTGACCATGAAATGTTTATCGCTCCGCTCGCAGTGGCCTCTGGTTGACTTTTGCCTCAGAATCCTCTCTGCGGCCCAGGCAACGCTAGTTTGAAAATTGGAGTTTTTACTTTCATTCTTAGGGTGATGAATTGCTGACCTACTGTAGATATAACACAATGAAAAGGAAGTACGCACTCATAGTAAGTTTCAAATTTCTTCATTCTAAATTTTAATAAATTTATTAAATTTATCAAATTTTATTAAAATTATTAATTTTTATTAGAGTTACTAAATTTTATTAAATTTAGTAAATTTATCAAATTTTATTAAAATTGTTAATTTTTATTAGAGTTACTAAATTTTATTAAATTTATTAAATTTTATTAGTTTTATTAAATTTTATTAATATTAAATTTATATTGTACCAGTATAACGTTTTTACGAGCTAGATGTTCTTCAATATACAAAAATTGTAGCATTAAACAACCTTACATTTCTTGATTTCGTTGTTTTACGTTAGCAACAAGAAATTTTTAATTGATTTTCTTTACTTATTCAGTAGTTGCTCTATTAAACCCCCGAGGTCCTTTAGGGGGAGAACAGAGGCGAATTTTGTAACAATAATGAAATTGCAGATTTCAATATTGTTACAAAATTCGCTTCTGTTGAGGGGGAATGGGCTTAAGAGAGAGAGAGGATTATTAGAGGGGGCTTATTTCAATTTTAGTATAAATACTGTGAGATTGAAAATTGTACAGAGTAAACTGACTGAATTTTGTCAGTCCCTTGGGGAAGGGTTAGCCTGGGGTGGTTAGAGACGTTGAAAAGTTAACTGAATGAAAATGTCATAATTCAGCAACAGGTGAAGCTGGCAATCGGGGCTATTAAAGACCCATTGGCAACCAGCGGGCATTGCGGCAAAAATTACCTATGCCGCATTTCTGCCACGGCTTTTGTGTTATCTGGGTAACTATTGACCTAGTAACGACTTATCAGCAGCCGAAAAGACAGTGTTTGTTTACTTCGTGGCCAAAATTAGTTTGTTTACTGTATCCACCTTCACTAGAGAACCGTATAAATTTGTTATCGCTATTTATTGATCTTTTGCACTGTTTTGTTGTAACGTAGGTGCGCAAAGCCGCTGGTTAGCAATGGGTCTTTGAGATTAAATGTACAATTTCATATAATCAAGACTATACAGATTATTGGTGTTTACTCTATGCGTCGCAATGTTGTAGGTTTTGGAGGGGGCTGTCTTTTTAAATTTGGCTAAAAGGGTTTTTAATAAATAGAGCTGGGTAAATAGAGCTTTTGTGGTATTTGTTGATATGTAATTTAATTATTTCATTCCATATTTTATTTAGGGTGGGGAATCAACCAGCGAAGAAATGTGCTTGAATTTTATTATGTATTATCCCCGTCTCAATTTTACCAAATGCACCTCGTTTGACTACGCTGTTAAACCTTTCTCGAAAAAATATGCCAATGTTTACTGGCAAAAAGGAGCGTAAGTTTGCTTTCTCTTTTGTTAAAAGTTGTTCGAGGACTTTCAAACCTCGGTTCCAAATATATTTTCAGAAAAGTAATACCCCTTCGCAGTGGCGTAATACCCCCACATCTTCAATACTACCTTGGTTGCTGCGTAATACCCATCAATGTTGTAATTTTGCTAAATTGTTGTTGCTATATATTCATGTTATCATATGCTTAGACAATATAATCATTTTTCTTATTTTACATTTCAATAGCTTATAACATTTTATTAACATTTTAATAGCATAGTGTAAACAGCCTCCTTTGGCATGTTGACAATTTGCTAAGGTCTCCGCAATTAAGGAAACAATTTTAATTTTTCAAAAACATTTCTTTTAAATACTCCACTTAGAGGAAAACACCTTTAGGCTGCCGTCGACTAATTTGTTTCTCATACTCTCGAAAAATTGAAAATCTAAAAAATGCTAATATTAAATAACTGCTGTCATTAGGCAGCTTGTTTTTATGGAAATCTTCAAAAAATTATTTAAGAAACTTAGCCTGGAAAACAGAAGAAACTTTTTTTATTTAAAGAATGGTTTTTACTCGTAGGCCTTAATGTATTGTTTCCATACATGTTTCTTCCAAGTACTGTTTCCAAACGTTTAGCTGACACTTTTCTTGTGTTTAATTTATTTTTTATCATTCCTTTATTTAATGTTAGTCAACAAATATAGCGTTAACTAGCAAGTTAACCTTAACGTCTTGTACAAATATATGATTTTACAATATAACATGCCTTTGCAACATAAAAATATGATATATGAAAATAAGTAAAGCTGCCTAATTATTGGAAAATATGGTATCATTCCCTTTACAAGGATTATCTATGTAAAATTTTCAGCAACAAAAGCCTTCCAGTAAATTGGCACCAGTACAGAAACTGGACTGGTGTAGAATGGAACAAAACTATGGTTGAAGAACTCAAATCCGCATATGCCTACAATAAAAGACCACCTTTAACATCAAAATGCCTTGGATTGTCTGGCTTTAAATATGTAAGTTTGTAATGCCCTCTTTTTCTTCATTTTTTTTTGTTATTGTGCACTGTATTTATTTGAACTTTGGTGAAGAAAAAATCGGGTTTTAGAGACCATATACTTCCTATAAATTCTGCAACTGGTACTTACAATTACCAACTTGCAAAGTGGCTGGATGAAAAACTAAAACCGTTGTTTAACAACGACCATACCATCTCGGATATTTTTGAGTTTGCTGAAAATATCTGCAAAACAAAAATAAACAGTAGCGATATTTTAGTATC
>JAYJMH010077752.1:0-32948 GCA_036873815.1 Phacellophora camtschatica | reverse complement strand
TTTAAGATTATTATTTATTTGAGTAAAATTCACCGAAATTTGTCTGCTGTCTCAAGACCTTTTGGCTACGATTGTAGTTTGCCAAAATTTACTGTGCAATTTCAAGCTATACTAAAGGAAAGTTAACGGTTTTCTCAAATGTAGTATTTTCAGCAGATCGAAGCAGCAAAAATCCTTTATTTATTAATTGAGTATATAGATTTAGGCTAGCAAGGTGTTTGAACTTTAATTGAAGCTTCTTATATTAAATTCAAGCAAAAACAGAATTATTTGAACTAAAGGTCCTCCACTGCAGCTTTGCAAACGTATTTAGAAACATTTTTTGGCCTAACCAATATAATTCCTTGTTATTTTAAACAGGAGGTAATTGGTGCCACACCAACACCGAATATCAGCAAAGGGACAATGGATCGCTTTTGTGCCAACTGTGGCAAAGCTGTTTACTTAATGGAGCGGTTGCAAGTCGAAAGCAAGCTGTTTCATCGCATTTGTTTCAAATGCTCAACATGCAACACACAATTAAGGATGGGCACCTATCGCTACATTCCAGTGGAGGAAAAGTTTTATTGTGATCAACACTACAGGAAAAGGACGACATCAACAAACAGTATGTAAAAATCATCTTGCTTTTAAAAATTTATATTTGAAATTTGGTACAAGTTCAGTTCATTTTTGAACGACTGATGATTTTCCAACAACCAATATGAAAATTTTAAATTGAATTTCAAATAAATTTCAATGCTCTTCCGTGTCGTTTTATTGGGGCCTGCTGTCCTCAAACCTATGTTGTGAACCATCAAATGTGAGATATACTTGTGTGTCACGTGGTTCATGTCGCGAAGAAACTCACTTGCCACTGTCATTTGGTAGTATTTGACGTTCAGATTCGCTGCCTGCTAAACCTAACTCTAGCCGAAGGTTTCCGTAAAATAAGTGAACCAGGATTAACTGATGGCAACGCAAGTTAAGACATGCGCACAGTAATACAATACTCACATCTTTTTTCAAAGTAAAAATGTATAACTTTCAAGTAAAAACACTGCAAGAGAACATTAGAAAAGAGAGACTATTTTTGTAAACACTGGTATTTTATCCCACCCAGCATTCAGGACTTCTTCATTGCTATACCTCACATTTTCATTGTCATTATTCAAATTTCACAAGTATGTGATCATTTCCATACAGTGAAACCTCTGTTAACGGACACTTCCGTACAAACGACCACCTCCAATAACTGGACACCTTTTCATTGTCCCGAATTTCCATTATATGGTCAAATCCCTATTAAGTAAACTTTCGTCCCAAAAAGGTGTCCGTGATACGGAGGTTTCACTGAATTATTATACTATTTATCTTTTTTGTCAATATTCACAAAAATAAACGAAGGTGGGCAATTATGTGATCCTTGTTACTCATCATATTTAAGCCTGGTTCTCATATAATCTTAAGAGTGCCGCAGACGGTCTGCGACGATCTGCGATCGATCACCGGCACTCTACAAATTTTAATGGAAACATAAATCTTAAGGTGTCTGCGACGATCGCAGACCATCTGCGGCCGTCTGCGATCCTTGAGAAAAAGTTTTTTTGCGGTACCTTCCCGGCGCTTCCCGATCACATGAAACATGGGTCGCAGACACGCTTTTGTTAACAATTTAATTTGTTAATTTTTTAACAAAAACACGCCTTTGTTAACAAAGAAATTGCATGGTGGTAAGTATCTATCACAGATCGTCCCCGGCTCATCGCAGATCGTCTGCGATCCCTTACGATTATATGGAAACACTTTCACCGGGAAGGTGTCAGCGATCGATCTCAGACCATCGCAGATCGTCGCAGACCGTCTGCGGCACTCTTAAAATTATATTGGAACCAGGCTTTAAGGCATGCTATTCTCTTGTGTCTATATTACAGAAAAAGTTGTTGATTTTTTTAATAGTTTCAGATGATTCAAAGACACGCATTGGGAATCAAAAGAGCGAGCAGGATGCGCTGAACAATCTTCTTGAGAACTTGGAAAACAAAAGAAAAACCGTTAAACAACCTGAACACAAGCCACTTCCGAATGAAGAGGAGCAAGGGATACTGAAACATTCCTCTGTTCACAGTAGGATTGCAAATGCAAGAAAAATGTTCACGGAAACAGAGCATATGGATGTTGTCACGAATAAAGGTACAACAACGCATATATTCAAAATACAATCGAATCCAAAAAAAGAGAGTTCTGCGAAACAAAAGATTCAGTTGTGAATATGGCAATGCGATTTGTCGCTGTAAAAAATAGATTACAATATTCTTTAATATTGACAAGCTGATCACAACTGCTTTCTCTGTTTATTTTGATTTGATTGAGTGCACTTAGGTGTGAAAACCGTTCTTTCAAATCTCAAATCATACTATGTATGAAACCGCAATCTTTTGTTTTACAAAATTTCCCATTGTTATTGACTCCCTGCTATCCCCAACTCCCAAGGGGAAGGAATATTAGTTTGAGACTTCAAGTTTTTGAGATAACCTAAGCTAATTCAACACTGATAGCTTTAAACGGGTACACAATCACAGATCAAGTTAACAATTAGCTACAGTTAAAGCCCGCTATTTCAAATACTCAAGGGAAAAGAAAATTGTGTTCGAGATGCACTACAGATGCACCTTCTCAACCGAGATTTCAGGGTTCGACTTTCGAGGACATTACTTAACAGTGTTAGTTAGCAATTTTAAAATTGTAAAAAACTTTGCGAAAGCTGCATTTAAACGGTTCAAAAAAAGGATTTACCCGAGATCTGACGATTTTTTAGTGCAAATTCTTTCTTTCTTTAAATCTCAAAAGGCTAACTTTATAAATATAGATTTTTGTTTCAACCAATTTTTTTAATGAAACATTCCACTAATGTTCTATTTATAAAACATAACAATGAATTAAAAGCGAAAAGAAATATTTTTTTCTCGCTTTCGTTTACAGCTTTCACAAAGAACCATGCAAATATATTTTTCTAAACACGTGCAACTATTTCCAGAGAATTAACAAAATAATTTTCAAATCTGTAATATGCAGTTGGTGTCCGTTTTCCATAGATACTCACAAGGATTCTCCAGACTTGCCACCTTTACAAATTCATCACCCTCCTCCTCGCCCAATGACATCTCCTGGAAAGGTACATACTGAAACTACGAAGCACGAGGGATATGACTCTGAGACGCGAATTCATCACGAGGCTGTTACCAAAGCTAAACAGAATCTTATTAGTAGAAGTGCTGAGCACATACCAACAAGGCCATCTCCACCACACATAAAAAGATCAGTTGATGATTCAATGCTTATGAAAAAAAGCGAACCCCCTTCTCGACCTGCTCATCTTCCACGAGATGATTCAAAGCAAGCCTATGAGAAAAGACAAGCACGGGGGTTTCTCACTAACGTTATTCCAAACAATAACGTCGACGGCCAGGCAAGAGAGATTCGTTCGTCTCAAATGCCAGATGAAGCAAATATCTACGAAAAGCCTTTTGCAACTCCTTCCTCGAATGAAGGACACTTGTTTGAGAACCCAAAATATGGAAACAAGATACTAATGGAGACTAAGCCAATTTATGGAAATGAAGGGTCTTCTTTGTTGCGTATTCAAGCTCAGGACCCGCATTCTGAGGAATTCAAACCACTTAAGCATGATGACGATGCTTCTCATTATAAAAATTTAAGAGATTCCGCCTGTATTGACGGAACGAAGAAAAAGAAGATGATTTTAAAAGTTAAAAAGAAGAAGAAGAATGCTCGAGATTCTGCTGACATGGAGGGAGCTAGCGAATCTGAAGAAGCCAGCCATGAGACAGAAGGTAAAGGTCACGACGAGAAAGGTCTTCTTGAAAATGGAAAGGAGGACCAGGGTCAAATCAAGGCGAACAAAAACCAAAGATTGGAGGTCGCTGCTACTGAAAAATTTGAAGATCAAGCGAAGAAGAGTGAAGAGGATCCTGACGGCATTGGTATTGGTATTGAAATAGGTGACATAGAAATGGAAGACGCAAGCAAAGAAACACAACACAAAGATGAAGGGGTAATTTCTGTGGAAGATAATGCAGATGTTTCCAATAAAAAATCAAAAGACAACGTATTATTGAAAACAGATCAAGAGATGAAGGATGTTCTTGTGCCTGACGAAACGAAACATAACGGTGAAGGGGTAATTTATGAGGAAGATAATTCAGATGTGACCAATGAAGAGTCAAAGGACAGCGAGGTAATGAAAACAGATCAAGAGATGAAGGATATTCTTTTGATTGACAAAAAAGCAGGGGACAATAATGAAGTTGGAAAGATAGATAAACCACATTTTGAGGAAAGCTTGGTAAATGATGGGACAGGAGAGAAAAGGGAGGAAATTCCGGTCGAGTTCATGGAAGGTGAAACACAGCACTCCAGACATACAGAAGCGCGAGATGATTTGATGGATGACAAAAATGGGATTGATGAAACAGAACATGAGGTTCTTGATGAATTTCACGGAGCTCAACAATTGGAGGAGAATAAGAGGAAAGTTTTAAAATATGTAAATCCTTTTGAAGAATCGGATGATGAACTGCTTGAGGAAGAAAAGCAAGAACCAAAGAAAAAAAAGATTGTTTTAAATCCGTTCGAAGTCGACACCGATGATGAGCTCGAAAAGAATAATCTGAATTCAGATGACGCTAGGTTTTACTTTGATGATTCAATCGGACGAGCTGTGTCGCGGCGTGCTAAACTGACGCCCGGCGAGGGTCCTAAGGCCGCAGTATCGGCTGAAGAAGTTGAACAACACCTTGAAAAGATAAATAACATTAAAAAAGAATTGATGGCATCTGGAAATAAATCAAAGAATCCTTTCGAGGATTTAGATGATGATTCGTTGGAAGAATGCAAAAGCCCATCGGATAAATCCAGTGATAAATCCCCAAGCGATAACCAAACTGCTCATCACAAAAAACGTGTTTTGAAAGTAAAGAAGAAAAATAGGGCACCCCCACCTCCTGTTGTTCAAGCGAAAATCGAGACGGAAGAAGAATTGGCTAAGAAGCCCGAAGAAGTAGACAAATGTGAGGAAACTGGAACGGAACAAGACGAAATATTATTACAGGAGCAAAACAAGGCGAAAGATGTGAATAAGAATGGCGTAGAATCTAAAGTGGTTTTGCGACCACATCTTGCGCACTTAACGCCCGCACATCCGTTAGACACGTTCAAGATGTATATGGAAAACTCAGAAATTGAAGAACGGAAAAGGAATTATGGCAAACAAATGCCCGTGCATCGTGATGATGTTAAACGTGACCAGCCAACAAGCCCGGTTTCGGATAGCTGTCCTGAACTGTTTCGCACAAACTCTGCTACGAAATCAAGACAGCAAAGTGGTAATAATAAATCGGTGTCATCTGTTGATTTACCGGAGAATGTTGAAAATGAAGTGACAAATCGTTTATTTCAGAAAGACATGGGATATATAACTGAAGAACGGAATAAGGGGAAGGCCAAAGCCAAAAAGATTCCAGAAGTGGTCAACGATTCCCCGCCTATAAAGAAAAAAGAGAAACCGCCGAAAAGGCCCGCCCCTCCGGTTCCAAAGGGAGTGAATGCCTTTAAGGACACCCTACTGGCTACCCCTCAGCACGAAGTGGTTGAAAAGGGTCCTGATATAATCATATGCGCCCATAAGCCAGTAGGAGTAGATGTGGAAGTGGACATAGAAAAGAAAATAGGAAAGAATGCAAAAATTAAGACGCCGAAAGATAAGGAAAGTAGCCAAGAGAAAATTAAGACCTCGAAAGATGCAGAAAGTGGCCAAGAGAAAATTAAGACCCCGAAACATAAGGAAAATGGCCAAGAAAAAATTAAGACCCCGAAAGATAAGGAAAATGGCCAAGAGAAAATTAAGACCCCGAAAGACAATGAGAGTGGCCAAGAGAAAATTAAGACCCCGAAAGACAAGGAAAATGGCCAAGAGAAAATTAAGACCCCGAAGGATAAGAAAAGTGGCCCAGAGAAAATAAAAACTCCAAAACATAAAGAAAAACATGGCGAGAAAGAAAAGAAGAAAAAATATAAAGAAAAGCAGAAAGCAGATGGCAAAATTAAAAGTCTGAAATCGAAAGAGAAAAGCGACGAGGGAGACAGTGGGCTGATCAAGGAGACAGAAGGAGAGGAAATCGTTCGATCGTATTCGATAATTGAAGAAAAAGAAATGACGCTTGAAGATATTGGAATAGAGTTGAAGGAAACTGAATCCAAGCAGAGAGTACTAGAGACAAAAGGGGTTAAAATGGAGAAACAATTAAGGGAACAATTATCCGGTAAATAATTTTTGTGTTTACTTACTTACAGCATGATCATTTATGGTGATTTTCAATTTTTAAAGATTTCAACCGACATAAGTTACAATTTCAGTGATTCATGTGGAATATTTCAATAGACACAATACATATTTTGAAAAAAAATTTGATTTTGAATATTTCGACAGACACAATACATAGTGTTTCATCAACACTAATAATAAAACAATGGCGGCTGGAGGATTGTTCTCAGAATTAAAAGTTTTTTTTGTGAAATCAGCAGTGATTATACCAAGTGTCAAAAAAGGCTATGGATTTGATTGAGCCTAATGAAGAAAAACCTAATCAAATGTGTTTGTTGTTAGTCATTAATTGCCAAATTAATCAAAAATACCTTGTTTGTCAATATAGGTGCCTTGTGTCGAGATATTTATCTTCAAATTGAAATTGTGCGTCATCCTCAAACCAAAGCAATTGCAAAATGGCCTAAGGAAAGTCTCACAAGATACGAGTCCCCCCTGTTTCCCTGCGGCCTCTGAAAGATATGCAAAAATTAAACAGGACTCATATTTTAAATACAGGCGAAACCTGGAGAGAAAATTTCTGACTCGAATTCGTTTTTCCAGGAATTACTTTGAATTCTTGCTAAAAAAAAACGTTAGCCTCGTTTCAACGCACGCCAGAAAGTAGGCGTATCCAAGTCCATTTATTCTGACCAAATGATTATTACATGAGTTCCTATTGACCGACATGGCGTCCAATCGATCAAAAGCTAAGGAAAACATGGACTCGTTAAATGATTCTACCGGTGGTCTATTAAGATTCTATTACAGAAAGCTAGAATTTTGGGAAAAACCCCCCAGGCTGCCATTGTTTAATTGGTCAATCCACATTTTCAAGATGAGGCCTTTCAATATAAGGCCATTTTTATGGAAATTTATCAAACTTTTGAGATATTGCACTTTTGATTCTCATTTTTGATTTTAGAATTGGATTCTGCCACCAAAGTTTAGTTTAACAGCCAATTTTTGCATTTCTACATTTCTTGCATTTCTTTTTCGTGAAATTTATAGCAATACAAAGATTTCAAGTCTACAAGGGATTTAACTGCAAATGGTTTGTTTGGGCAAATTGTTCTCCGGAACAAAAGTTTCACGGCCAAAGCCCTTGCAGATTTCAAATCTTTAAGTTACTACAATTTTGATAGTACCGTGTGTATAGCCTGCGTGCAGAAGGAGATGTAAAAATTGTAAACTTTGGTGGCAGAATCAACACAGAGGCAATAGTGAAATTTTGTAGAGGGATAATCTCTTTGAAACTAGTGTGTCAATTTCACTATTGTTACAAAATTTGCCTCTGACAGAATCCAATTCGAGAACCAAATTGCGATATCTCCGAAGTTTGATTGATTACTTTCCATAATGAATGAACTTTTATTTGAATTGAATTACTCTCATATTTTATCATTCATGCGAAAATAGCAAAATATCACAAAATCAAAGATCGCTCGTCCCAAAGTTTTGTTTGTTTACTTTCAAGGCGAGCCGGAGGAAAATTACATGATAACATGGTTCGACTTGGTGACGGAGAAAAACAAATTGCTTCGAAGAGAGAATGAACTCATTTACATGTAAGTATCGTTTACATCACACATGCACTTCCAATATAGCAGTGCTGAGTCCTGTAGTGAAGCCGAAAGTAACGTTTGATGCTTATGATATACACATATGCATTATTTAATATTATATTTTATATGACTCAATTTGCATTATTAAATATTATTTACGCTACCGGGTGACCCAAAAATAACGCTAAGGATTTGTTCGATAATAGCCACTAAAATAAATCTTTAAAATCTTCCAAACGACGACTTAATTTACTGATAGTAATTCATTGATAGTATTTCATTGATAGTTAACTTAACAATAAATACCTTATTTGGCATTATTGGCGACTTGTGAGCCGAGATATTTATAATGGTCATTCCGCTTTTTACTTTTTTCGATGTGAATGTACAAAATGAAAAGTCAAATCTTTAATTACAAAACAAAATTGTGTTTCACCTTTCTTTTGAAAAAAGTGAGAAGCGGAATGACTTTTGCCTTGCTGATATATCGGTGATTCTCCTTCTACTTGATTTCTTTAGGCCCTTCACCCAAATTTCCGTTTTGAGTTGGAAGCAAATTTGAGATTCGAAGATAAATATCTCGGCTCACAAGTCACGAATAACGCTGAGTAGGGTATTTAGCGTTCGTAAAGTTAACTATCAGTAAATACCGTAATAATTCGATTAAGCCCGGGGGGCTCTTATTCAAATTTTGACCTTTGATAGGGGGACTTATTCTAGAGAGGGCTAATTTGAGAGGAGGAGCTTATTTGAGAGGAGGGGCTTATTCAAAAGTCAGTTTCCCTAAGAGTATTATCTGAAAAAGCACAAGTATTAGAAAAATGATGAGTATTATCTAAAAAGAGTATTATCTGTTTTGACAAAATAAGGGGGCTTATTCGAGAGGGGGCCTTATTAAAAAAAATCACCTTCAAGAGGAGGGCTTATTCGAGAGGGGGGCTAATCGAATTGTTACTGTAAGTATAAAAACATTTGGAAACCATTTAAGTTTTATTTCAGCAACTACAATTCATTTTTTTTTGGTCACCCGGTATTTACTTGACATAAAAATGAATTCTTTTGTTGCGGAATAAATTTAAGAGTTTGCATAAATTTACGCAAAATTTGCAAGTAGGTACCAGGGGTATTTCTTCTGAATGAAATAGCTCTTGGTACGATGTTGGCCTCAAGCCTTCAACATTAACGTAACAAAGACTTCTGACATTCTTGATCATACGCCGCCATTACCAATTTTGTTTGCACTTTTAAGAGTGCATGTGATGTGGCACATGGCGTCGCGAGTCTCAGAACCCAAAGGGTCTTACTTATGGCACTGTACCAACTTTTAAGATATGGTAAAAAAGTTCAGAGGGTACACAAACGCATGTCACACCGGCATCGTGCAGGCAGAAGGTCTATTTATCTGTAGCAATTTCATGCCAGCATCATGTAAACGTGGTTTGTATGTACGTTTTTACAATTAGCCTGATTACCAAAGTTTCATCCCGGTGAAGTGAGATCTCACTCTGCGAATCGTGGGATCTCACTCAAGTGGGATGGAATTTTCAATCTAAACCCTGGAAGGTGGGAGGAAAACGTCAGTTGTACTCAAGCGCAAGCGACAAAAACAATAGGATAATTAAATAAATCTACGAAAACAATAGAAAAATTACTCACTACTATTGTGAAATTCAACCTGACGAGGTTCCCAAGTTAAAAGCATATTTCAGTTTAATCCTCAGAGGGTAGTTAACTTGAAGGTATTAATTTGATTTGGAGTCTATTTGTTTATTATTTACTCAAATGTCTTCAGGACTTTAAATAACTCATTTTTCATTATGTGTAAAATCTTGACTACGGTAAAATGAATGCAGTTATCTCTGCCTGCAGGTTCTTCACAGTTGAAGGTTTTCACTGTATCCAATGATATTTTAAAGGATGATATCCCTGGAATGTATCTCGATTTTCTGAGTTTTGATTGATGTTTGACCTAAGAATAGAATCTCGAGTCAACATTCATGTTATTTTGTTTCAAATGCCCCTTGTTAATTTAACAGGTCGCAAGAAATAGAGTACCATAATAATCAAAAAAGAATTGAAGTTGAGTTGCGTCACTTGATGGAAAAAGACGGTAAGCAATCTATTATATCACAGGGAGACCACCTTAAATAGATATTTTTTTAGTTAGGTATTTAAAAAAAAATTATAAATGCAGTCTTTAGTGATGTGATATCAGTGATGCGATATTAGCAAGAACACACAAAGACATGCACAAACACTAAACAACATTCAAAACCACCTTCCCATTCAAAATCACCAATCATACCACAAAAACACACAAAGACATGCACAAACACTAAACAACATTCAAAACCACATTCTCATTCAAAACCACATTCTCATTCAAAACCACATTCTCATTCAACAAATTCAACGAAGCAACAAGCCCAAGCAAGACAAAAAGGAACTTTAGAAAGAAAAAGAAACTATGCTTCAACTTTATTTTTAATCATTTATTTTATTTTCCATCTGGCAGCCAGATACATTTTTCAGATGAGGATAAAAAAATCTTATTCTGTGATAAAACTAAACACATAACAAATGGCTTTGAAAACTCGACAGTCAACCCTATTATTTGTAAATGTACTGTTGCAAGACTGCACAAATTATTCAGAACTTGCCAGCCCTCAACAATATTTCAATATTTTATCCTCATCATGAAAACGAGTTTCAGATTTTTAACAAAATTAATTTAAAACAGAGAAACGTTTTTGATAATTTTGGGGGGAAATCTGTATCGTAATTTCGAACTGGGGACTGGGCTCCATGGAAGCTATCGAAATAGCAAATGCATGTTCGCAATGTACTTTATTGTGAAGTCGAACTGGAATTGCCGCTCATATAGGACGTGACGTGACGTGACTGAAGTAGTTAGTCTAGACGTTACCAGAAAACCAACAAGACACAATAGTCATATGATATCAAACAATTTTTCAAGTAGTTTTTATCATTTTTTCAAAGTATGGTTAATAAATAAATTTTGTTCACGGTTAGTTATCGTTGAACCATGCTCATAATTTCCTGACTCAGTCTATGAAAAAAAATGTAACTTTCTTATATTCACAGAGTCAATTAAGACAGAGGAAGACAGGGATGCCGAAGAAGAACTCCTTCAACAAATTATGAACTATGTGACAAGAAGAAATAGGATTGTGGAGAAAATGGAACAGGATCGAATAAGGTAGGTTAGTTATATGTATAATAAGGTAGGCTGTTTTTTTGTATTGAGAAACAATGTAAATGATTCTGTATTCGTTTTAAGGCCTCGTCTACACTGTGCCTGCATAATTTTTTTTCGGTTTGCTAACCGGCAAAGTTTTTAATTCTATTGGCATCGTGTAAATGCATTTTGCCGGCAAAATTTTATGTCGCTTTTGTCATTAGGTTAAAATAACACAAAGTTGTTTGGAAGTTGCTTTGTCTTGAGGTTAAAATAACACAAAGTTGTTTGCCGAAGTGTTTTTACATTCTGACAAAGGAAGAACCACTCAAAATCTATAAGCAGGGCAATTGCTGTGAAAATCTGAATACTCACCTAACCGAGACAATGATTATCATTCCTTTGGAAGTCGCTTTTTTCGAATTATATTATCAATTCTCACTAAATCGACCACGTAAATTCCGAATCTGAAGTTTTTGAGCTTATATAATTGCAACTGTTCATGCCCTTCTGGAACTACTCGACAAAATATATCTTTCGCTTTTACTTCTGTAAACGGTACTGCATCATCTCTGTTATCAATTGAGAAGGGTGTCCCACAGGGATCTGTCTTGGGACCAATACTTATTACCATATCTGTAAATGACATGGCAAATACTCCGTAAAACCGAGACTTTTTAAGATGACACTTGTATTTTCAGCTTTGATAAAGATATCTCTAAACTAAAAGTAAATGTAAACTCTAAATAACAATAACTACACGAATGGCTAAATGCCAATAAATTATTAGTAAATACAACAAAAACAAACTACTGCAATTTTACCCCATCAAAAGTTCATACAGCAAAGCATCCAAAATGATCTAGAAATGGGCGATAAATTAAGACAAACAAACGAATTAAAATATCTTGGCGTAAAACTTGATGATAAACATTTTTGGGAAAAGCATGTTGGTAAAGTTAAACAAGAAATCATTAAATTTTGCTCAGTCTTTGCCACTCAATAACAAAAAAAATGCTTAATGACTCTTTATGACTCCCTTTTAAAATCTAAAATAGGATATGGACCTGAAATATACGGATCAGCTGCAAATAAATATATCAAAGAGCTGCAAGTTTTGCAAAACAGAATCCTCAAAATAATTCCTTTTAAAGAACATAAATTCTCTATCAACAAAATTCATAAATTGTCTCTAACCTTAAAACTAAATGACATGTACCAATCAACAGTATTAAAATTTATGCATCATGTTTACTTTAACAAAAAGCAACTTCCCCTGCTGTATTTCGAAACTATTTTGAAACAAATACACAAAATCCCAAAACATCAAAAATGGAATGTGCTTGGTCAATTTAGTTAGAGTTGATGACAAAATTTCAAAAAAGCGACTTTCTAAGAAATGTCAATTTTGAGGTCATAAATTTGATGACGTCGTCAAAATTATTGAAATTTCATCAAAATAAATTAAAGTATATATCAATCGAAAGGTCTCATGATACTGAACACAACCATGCCATTTTCTATACGACATACAAAACCATACGACATATGTAAGAACAAGGGTATTAGTGTCCAAAAGTGGCAGTTATGACGTCATCAATCATGTGATACTGAACAAAGATTCGTAAGGTCTCATCTTGAAATCTGATTCTGTATACTTGATTACATGGGAACCCATCAATATCATCTCGGTTATTAAGTTTGTCAATAAATTTGCCTAAAATTCTGCCGGTTAGCCAGGTGTCTTGTAAACGGGAGCATATTTTTTAAAGAGGCAGATAAAGAGGTAGCATAAGAAATTTAACATTATGGATACCAAATAAAAGCTTCTGGTGGTTGTTAGGGGTTAATTTTTAGTATTTGGCAAACGAGGTATCAAACTTTCCGTTGGAGCCTCTTGTATCAACTTCAAGCAATAACAAAATGATCAATAGTAAAGCTCTTTCGTAGCAGCTTTGCAAACATGAGGATAATTTGTTGGACACTCGGTGGTATCCAAATTTTTTAATAAACTGCTAGCCTTGATCGAAGCTGTTACTATTCTTTTGGACACCCGTTACTTTTTTTAACTGTTCAAATCAAAACAAAAAACATGAATTAGTTATATTTTTTTTAAGTTGTGGTGGGAAATGTTGGTAGGTGGCTTAATGAAATAACGTTTTCGAACACCGTTGCATTGTCATGTTGTGTTTTTACAGCTAAAATGCTCCTTCGCAATCTCCACCGTTGTTTCTTGATGAATTAATTTCACTATTACCTGCAGAGAAGTCCATCAATTCTCAACTCGGTTGATTGTTAGCGAATTAAGCGAAAGAATCCTCATAATTGAAGAAGGAGTTTGTCAAAAACCACCTGTCGAATTCTCTGTCGGATTTAATTTGTTGATGGCATGTCCGGTAAATATTTTCTTGCCGCGAACAGTTGTTTGTGGAAATCATACTAAAAGCAGCTTTTAGTCGGCCAAACATTTGTTCTCTTACTTTGGAATGTCTGTAAATTATAATATGTAAGGAGAATAACACCGAGAATAGTCTTATGTTTATTATGTTTATGAGATTGTGGTCTTTTCGGTTTCAGATAAAACTATCAACAGCAAAACCATCATATGGGGGAATTTGTAAAACAAAAAATTGCAGTTTCAAACATGACAATGCAATTTGTCACTATAATGAATAGATTTCAACTCTTTCAACGCAGCCAAGCAAATCACATTAAACAAAATCATAAAATTTAGCTCTCTTTATTTTTATTTGATCGAGTGCACCGCGCTGCCATGTGTCATATCAATCAGATCAATTTATTCATAAAAATTTTACAAATAATGAAAAAGCATGCATTCTATACGACTCAAGAAAAACCGGAGGCGATCTGGCTTGGGCCGCTAAAAAAATATATATATATTATAAAATAAAAATATAAAATTTGTCCATTTTAAAAAATTGTCCATATCTAGAATTAATAAATTAATATACGATAACAAACGATTTGAGTTTAAAATACGTATAACAATATAAAAAGATTACATAAAATTAAGACGTATTAAACGAATTATAAAGGTTTTACAGGAATAAGAAGTCAAATTAAGGAATTCAATGTTGTAACAATAGTGAAATCGAAGACAAAGCGAATTTTTCCAAGTAGAAAATCATAACAAACATAGCCATATTTTGGTTTTCTGCTTGAGAGAATTTGTTTTGTCTTGAACAGCTAATCGCTTTGAAATTGCTGTGTCGATTTCACTATTGGTACAAAATTTGCTCTTTTTCGTTTTCTTACCTTCTTCTCCAAGCACAGCCTTTAATGCGATGATTCTTTCCTCTGCAGTTGGTAAAAGAATCGACCATCCCTTGCGCAGGAGATTCTGTGCTTCTGATTGCACTTTGAAATCAATACCACTTTTCGACGCAAGACAGATGATATTTGCCTTTAAAGCCTCCGCAGTGTCATCAACTTGATCAGATTCAAGAGGTTTCAATCCGCAAGCCTTTGATGCTCGAAGCTGAAAATAAAATAAAATCAACTTTTATTACTTATTACACCTTGAAAGTAATCGTAACTCCGATTCACTTGATAAGTGACTCTTAGCAGGGGTTTAATTTTATTTATGTATGCTCACATATCCACTTTCTCCTATTTGGTCCATCCGCAGTATTTTCCATTAAAAAGCTTCTATGCTTTCTTGATTAATCAATCGAAAATTTGATGCATGATATCCTTTATTAGTTAAATTTCAACGTGCTACTTTCCATTATTTGGGTGTATTAACAGAATCCAACGCAAAATTGGCTGTGAGCAGCGGTCAGTTTAGAAGCGGCAGGATGCTTAAGAAACTATTCTGCTGTATTGTGCTGCTCAAATCGTATCTCTAATACAGACTAGCATACAAAGCGTGATTATTAAAACGTTATACAAAATTTATTCAAAAAAAAAAATTTAACCTTGGTAAGTAAGACGTAAAATAATGATATAACGATTTAAGCGTCTTCTGAAAAATTATGTCAGTAGAGTCAGTCAGCATTCAATAAAAGATTGTGCTCTTTAAATTACTAAAGACTCAAATTAAATGAATTTATTATTATCCCAGATAAAAGAAAGCAAGGAAGAAGCGTGCTGGCAAACGCGCAAGCTCCCCTTAAGAGAATAAATAACAGGTAGATAAGGTTGAAACTCTTCCAGGAAAATCACACGTTTAAAAGTGAATTTAGTGTGGGAGTACCCACCCCTCCCCATCCTTTTTAAAGTGAATTACACATGGAAAAGGAAAAGTATTGTAGTGACGGCATAGCACCCGACACATTCACTAGTCTAACCTTGATTTGCTTATAATGTTTATTAGATCTTAATTAATGTTGCAGTTAACAAATAAATAAAGTTATTTTTGGTCGAGTTTAGCAAATTGGAAAATGACTTAATTTAATAGTTATTTCTCTCTCCATTCATGTTTTAAATTTGATAAAAATATTAATTAATTAATTGATTAATTGATTTATTGATTGATTGATTGGTTGGGTTTTGAGCAAATAAATCCCAACAAACCTGCAAATTGAGTAATTTCAAAGCATATATGCAAATTCTATCACAGTTTTCAGAGAGCCATTCACAATTTGTCTCCTTCGCAGCAGTAGGTTCACAGAGGTCAAGTAGCTCATTCAGCTTCTTAAATGTTTCTCTGCTAACATCAATACAGAAGGGTACTTTAGCAGCCATGTGACGAGCCTTGCCGGCTGACCAGCAAAATGTCTGAAATAATGTTTGAAAGGAATGATTAAAAGTTTAAAAACAAAGATATTGATCAACCGCTTGAAGTTGTCGTGGTGTAACGTGGTGTAACGTGGTGTAACGTGGTGTAACGTGGTGTATTCCTCTGGCTTTGGAGCCAAGGGTTCAGACAACCAGGATTCAGACTTCAACAACAACTTCGCGGATTTTTCATAGAATACAATAACTAATCTACGTACAATAATAAAGATACATTCTATACGACCAAGAAAAAGCAGGGCTTAACAAGCCTAGGCCGTTAACTTAATGTTTTTGTAAAGAATAGTAAGATATATACTGGGATCCCAAATGCAACTTCACATGCACCTTCATCCTTACATTAAAAAATGTACATTGTCGGTTGAACTGTTAAAATATGTTTGTTACGTTCTTCAAACCTAATTTTTTAAACCTACAAAAAACATAATTTTCTAACGATCATCACACTAGAATACAGGAAAAACCCGCCATTTCAATCTGAGCTATTTCAACAGAAGTTTATCCTTTGCATTAAGCTTTTGTGTGTGAAACTACGCCTTGAAAATTAACATTTAAGTTAGATTTGTCGGTTGATTGAAAATAAATCAGGGTTTGAAAGACGAAAACCCTAAATTAGTCAAACACCAAGTCAACTCAAAAATATTTAAATTTCTTTGAAAGACCGAATTAGCCAAATTTAACGCTAACATTATGTGGCTTAAAAAGTTTCATTTATAAGCAACTGTACTGAAGTTCGTCAAAATCTAAGCAACCCCACTTCTGAGATTCAATAGAAGTAAGCAATTTACAAGGGACAAGTAAGCAACTTTTAATAAATTTCTATTAGATCCAGCTCCTGTTGTTTCATAGTGGGGGCACTGTAGCCATGAGTGGGACTGTTTAAGCCCAGTACTATTTTCAATTATAATACTTTCAGATATCCAATGTGTTAAGCATCTAAGCAACCATTTAAGCAAATTGAGTTCCAAATTATGGTTGAAAATTAAGCAACTTCAGTACTACCCAGAATCCTAAGTTGCTTAGAAAAAAATACGTGTAATGCTCATTTCATTGCATCAGGATTACACGTGCTGTAAACTTGTATATACCTGAGAAGGACCGGCTGAAACTCCAACGTGCAATGCTCCGGATCGCCTTCCCACAATCAGCGGATTCTTCACACAGTTTTCTTCAGAAAGAGAGTCATGTGATCCCCAAAAATATATTTCTCTATTTTGATTGACAGCGACACAGTGCTGATGACCAACTGCTATGTTAACAATTGGGTTAGCACTGAAAACAGAAATTTCCTGCGGGATCGGGCTGTTTTCATTTTTACCGTGGCCAAGTTGGTACGAGTCACCGCGGCCCCTAAAAAATCAAATCACTGTCATACAGAAGTTGTAAATTTTTTCAAATCAATCTAACATAAATTATGCCATCAGCCAATAGAGTTTATGAACAGATATTTCGATGTTTCGGAAAAGGATGTTCATTTTTAGGTAAGTTTGCTCAGTAAATACTATTTGAATTAATTAGCTCATGTTTTCTAAGGCGATTTTATATTTATATAATATTGTGCTTGTTTGTTTATCGCACGTCGCTATACGATACATTGTTTATTCATATTTGAATTAAAGTCTGGACAACATAAAGAGTACAAACATAATTCAAAACTGTTTGTCTCTAAAAAACAGCAAGACCAACAACAACAAATAATGAGTAAAAGGATTGATGAAGAACAATAAAAGTAACTAATATCAATTTAAATAATTATTAATTAATTAAACATTCTGATAAATAGTTGAGAAAAGGAAGATAAGAAGTAAAACTAACCAACTCCAAACTTTTCCATCTTCCGTGAGACAAACCGAAAACTCCAATCCACAACATGCATGTTTTATAGATTTCAAAGATTCGACAAGTTCTGGGACGAGACAGTCATCTTCCGTTACTCGTCCTAATTTACCATATTTTCCACTCCCCCACGACCAAAGTTGACCTAAAAAGTCATGTTAATTGAAATATATTGGTAAATAGCTTTGAGTATTCAAAAATGTCTTGAAACTGAAGCAAGTCTTAAGAAATAATAAAAGTGTTCATAACAACAAAACGTACAATATTTAAAATTCAAGATAGTTGTATATAAATTGTAGATGATTTGATGAGTAGAAAACTTCAATAGCCCTACTTCGGAAGGTATAATGAAATCCATAAAACCGTTGCAAAAAAAAAATGTATCAGTAATATTACTCCTTTCTGCCAATGTATCGTAGTTTATCAGTTATATATAGGTATATATTGCAAACTTGATCTACAGTTTCTCGTTCATAGTGTTCTTTTCAGTTAAGATTACAATATTTTGGCAAATTATATGGAGTTGGGCTGATGTGTGATCCCAATAATGTGACAGAAAAGTCCTATCAATACACTTCTATCATTACAAATAATTTTTATCATTTAACTTAACTTTTATCATTTAAATCATTTAAGAATTTCCGGGGGGCATGTAAAGACATAACATAACAACCCTTTCATATAAATTAATGACGAAAAGATCATTACCATTAGAAGTAACAGCCATAGTATGTGCATTTCCGCTGCCACAAGACACATCAATAACACGATGGTCTTTTAACGCCTCGACAATTTTTGGCGTGTTACAATCGTCAGTCGTACCTGTAAAAAGATACGTAAACCCACCAGTGATTCGCGAAAAAACGCTACTTATGAAAATGAATATTTAAAGAAAGAAAGATTTAAAATAACAACGTTCTGCAGGGAAATAGGACCGGCCATTGAATGTGGCCAGGGGGACGGGGGAAAAATTGGGGGATAATGAAATTTTTACAAGCTTGTAACGGGGGGTACGCAAAAACATTTTGCTGGCAAATAGGGGAATTCTTTAAGAAAAAGAAAAAAGATGAGTGTCAACTCATTTCTTCAACTCACATGGCAGATATTTTTTATTGGATTTTTTTTATGTCAAATCAATTTCTCCTCTATCCCCCTTCGACATAATTAATGGACGGTCCCTTGGAGCATTTCCATTTTCACAGAGGGTAAATCCCTGCAGATCAAATATTGTTTAACGCCCGCAATGCATAGTGGTTCGGGGAAAACGAGGCTGAATGACTACAAGAAATTGTCCACTGACATAGCCTCATGGCATACGCTTCGCGAGACAAAATATTAACAGCACCAAGCACAGTTTCCATAAACTTCTTGAATACCGACAGTTTTTGTTATCAGATAATGTCAGAGGAGAAGCTCCTGGGAATAGTTGACAGCCCCCAATAATCAGGCACTTGGGTAACAATTCACGCAAAAAATTGAGACAAGATTTCCGCAAAAAGTGAATAGTATAAAATAAAACATTTAAGACTCATAAAAGCATGAAATTAAATTAAGGATATTTTATTCAAAATTTGGGCATGTTTCTACAAAACCACCAAATCTAAACATGCTCACGACACCCCCCTTGGATAACGTTTCCAGATATTACAATTCAATTTTTAATTAAAAATTTAATTCAGGAATATTAAAAAAAGCCTGGAAACAAATAAACGACAAACATATGCCAAAAACAAAATTGCAGCCATGCTTAGCATATTTGCAAAACAACATCAACTTTGAACAAAAAAGATCCAAAATAAATTATCAAATCTTACCATGTCCAAGTCTGCCATTTTCTCCATTTCCCCATGTGAACAATTTTCCATCTTCAGTAACAGCCGCACTGTATTCTTTTCCGCATGCAATATGAACGATGACATGTGCCAGCAGACCAGGAATTCCTGTGTCAACTGTTCCACTGTAAAATATATCACGAACAACACAATGTCAATCACCGAAAGGCAGCCCAGTTACAGTTATATACAGGCAGTATAAAAACTATCCAATGCCGGATTGATAGAAGCTTCAAGTACCGTCAAAAGATCCAAGTGATCCCATAACAAACAAGAACATTTTGCATGCGTAATTACCAAACATTTTCCACAAATGAAAAATCCAAATGAAGGAAACATAGTTACACACAGTAAAAAATAAACGCTATCAAATACTAGATTGAGGAGGCTTGCAAATTAACTTAAAATATCCCAGTGATTCCATAGACTAAAAATAAATTAATTTTTGTAAGTAATGCAGTACTAAAATCTTCATAAAATAAAACAATACAGCAAGTAATTCCATTCAAAAAATACCTCTCAGCATTTGCCTCCCTCCCAAGGCATCCATGTTTATTAGACCCCCAAGAGTAAACAGCTCCTTGGCTGCTGAGAGCAAGAAAATGGTGACCTTCCATACTTGCTGCTATTCTTGAAACTTGAATACGAGCAGAAATCTCAGCAAGGCGATAAAATTTCTAAAAAAAAAGAGACACTCTTAGTGAGTTTGACTTAAAAAGGTCATCTGGTAAAGGATACTTTTTAATATTTTTACGTTGACATCAAGACTTACAAATGAAATTTCCTTAAAGTTTCTAGGTCAGTGCTTGTGCAAAAAAATAGAAAAAATTGTCAATTAAAAAATTAAATAAATAATTTACGAAAACATTCATTAGAACTTTTTAAGGATGAAGTAAAAAGTAAGGAAAAATCATTTTTACATGCCTGGCTATTCTTCAAGTAAGTTTTGAAAATAGTTTGTAAGCCAAGAGAAAACTTAAAATTCAGACTGGGGATTATAAATAAAATCCACACAAAAGTACCTCAAAAAAGTACATTTTTTTCTTGAAACCAGTATTGTTAATATTTCTTTATTTCATGTAAATAAAATAAAGAAAAGGGGTCTCAGAACGGACCCTTGTTGAACACCTGATTTTGTATCTTTTGTTGCGCTGTCAGTCCCATTTCCTGGTACTCTTTGTTTTCTATTGCTAAGGTAATTATATATAACTTCAGTGCATCTACAGGCATGCAATTTAGCTAATAATAGCTCATGATTGAGACAATTAAAAGCTTTGGAGAGATCCATAAGGACAGCTCTCCCATGACCTTTCCTATCTAGTGATTTTCTACACGTTTCTAGTAGTTTTATTCCCAAGCTCCAAAAGTTGGCGTGTCTCCTAGCGACAATGGCAAGTTTCTTAGCAACTTTTAATTCTCTGAAACATTCTGCTCTCAGGAGTAGAAGGTTTTGGAGAGTTTCCAAACCTACCGTTTTCAAAAGATTGAATTTAAAGAAGACGAAATCCGAAAAAATAAGCCTACCGAAAAAGAACTGGTTTTCAAGAACACGCCCACAGCATGTCGTAGTTCTACAACATTTGGGATACAAAGCAGCAACAAAATGTTGTAGATCTACAGTATGAGTTGAAAAACATTTAGATAGCTCGAGACATTAAAATATACCATCTTTATTTCTTTATCTTGTTAGTCAATTTATTTTTAACCACAAATTTCTAAGGGGATCATTATGGAAACAAGGTCTTTCGATCTTTTAATGCTATTCTAGTTTAGGGGTTCATGATTTTAAACTTGTTATGTACTCTATATATTGACTTTTTCTTAACATGCATGTATTACATTTTATCGTTTAGATTGTAAACTTTAATTTAGTGGCATAATTCTATTTAGTTATTTTTTTACTCGACCTCCGCAGCCGCGAAAGGGTATCATGTTTGATAAATCGCATATAAAATTCTTAACAACTTACTAAACTTTCAGGGCTAACATGGAATGTGTAAAGCCGTTGATGCCTTGTAAGGATAAGCATAACTGTTTCTGAGATGCAAATCTGCTTGATCGGTACTTCCACAACAGTGCCACATATCGTTGGTTTATTTGGCAAAGAAGGACTTTCCTTTCCTCCCCAGAATATGATTTCATGCTTGAAGCCATCTTCCTGTTTTAAAACAATAATTTAAAAACATTATAGAAGGCACGTAAAAGGGCAAATAGTTTTTATTATTTTCTGGGAATGTCGAGGAGTAGGTCTTAGTGCACGGCTAGTTATCCTCTAAATTTAATTTAAAATTAGAATTAAAAATTTGGTCATTGTTTGTGAAAGTGTAAATTTGCCTCCAAGCAAAATGTGTAGTGAGTTGGTTTTACCCCTTTTCCCAAACAGCTAGAGCAAGGCTGCGAGAAAAACCAAAACATTGATACAATTTTGCGGCAATTGTTATATGAAATGCTCTTCATCAAAAAATTAAAACCGACATATAACAAACAGTCGGATTCAATTGCTGCAAAATTGTTTATTTTATTTAACGCAACAATCTTAGCGTCAAAATCATTAACATTTTTTGCGCTCATTCCAAGTTCGTGTTTTTGGCGCACTTTTATAGTTCTTGTTTCAATCTTGATATTGATAGCCATCCATTTGTTTTCCATCAGATTAGCTTGAAAATGATGTTAGGATGTCATCGAAATGTCGCTCAACATTTAACTTACTATCGGAAAGTTATATTTTAAAATAAAAATTTTAATAAGAACATTAAAAACAAACCTCAACAGTATCTTTTTCCTGTGTTTCTAAAGGTGGAGCAGAATAAAGTGCTGTCAAATTGCTCAAGTATTTCAAAATCTCTATTGACACAAGCCTCAAGTCATACTCCGTTGGTTCATTAGGCTGGGTAATTTCACCAGAAAAAGTTTCAACTGCTCCAAGTACAAAATCTGTTTTCTGTGAATCCTGAAATAAAACATTGAACAAAAAGAGTAACAGCACAACGTTTATGCCACGAGAAATGCAGGTGTTTTGTACAGCAAACAAAATGTAACCTTAAATTGTTACTCAATCAAACTGAACATCAATGAGATAAAAAACTGAATGTATATATATACCGGTTGACCCAGCAAAAGTTTTGACGTTTGAAAAATCACGAAAATTCGAGTCGTTACCGATCAAGCTCATTTTTACGTTGCCATGTACAAGAAGGGCTAAATTAATTGTAGAAATGTCAAAATATTTCACTAGCACATTAAAAACTAGGTAATTTTGCCAATTTAAACGTGACCTGGTTTTGATACATGGTATAGGTTGTTATGAGAAATAATTAAACTATGTTTCTGCCAGTTGCTATCACTTCATAAGTCGTTAGAAACGTTTATATAAATATGATCCAAAAATGTAATTTGCTGCATTGAACGCTTTAAAAGATATTTTTTTAATTAAAATTACAAAGGTTTTGAAAAGTAGAGCTCAAAATTAGGTTTTCAGATCAAAATTGCGTAGTCATTTGTCAACGTTACCAAAACAACGGCAGCTTCTAAAATTAATTTGATCCTTTTCACGTAAGCAGAAAAACAAATTTGTAAAATTCGTAACAAAATCAAATTTTGGTGATTTTTCAAACATTTTTTTATTTATCTTGCATACATATACAGTTGATGACATCCGCTATCTTAAACTCTCGCGGGAAATTGAAATCTGTTCGAGATAGAAAATCTTCGAATAAACGGACAGTATTTCATGAGAAAACATAGAGAGGGGAAATGAAAATTTGTTTGAAATAGTGAATGTTTGAGATGACAGGCTGTCGAATTAGCGGGTGTCAACTGTATATATATTTAAACAATTTGAAAACTTTTAGTATTCAAATAATATAATTAGTTTCTGAAGAAAGCACAAACTGAACTTCTCCACCAGCCCAAGCAACAACTGTAGCACAAGAAAAAACAACGTATATAAAGTATGTACTCACACTATCTCCCCATGCAGTAACAGGACCAACATCCCTGCTAAGTTTCCGTAAGCGTTGCAAGATATTACTTAAAGGCACTTTTGTCAACTCAGGATCCTCATTTGAAATGCACAACTTCAACGAGACAATGATGACATGTATTATCTGGTGCAGAGAGCCTTGTTGAAAAGCTATTTCAAATAAGAGAGCCAATGTTTTCTGTCTGTCATTGACTGGAACGTTTGCACAATCCACACTAAAACAACAAATGATGTTTCAGAAAAGGTTTATTTAATCACAAAAGACGCATTAAATAAAAAATATATTGCTTGCACTATATATAACATATCCTATTACCTCAATAATAATATAAACACTCTATTGTGTTATCTGTGAACAATAACGAAATCAATGAAAATAATGGAATTTTGATTAAAATCTTTATAAAAAAAAATTTCATTTAGAAACTTCATAAAGATCATCGCATAATCTTCGCCGAGTCGAAAATTTGACGCCTCTATCTGCAGCACTTCTGCAGACAACTCTACTCCATCCACCACGATCTTGAGTAGCTTCGTGCTAAGGTTTCCCCTGTCCACCACCTAATATTGCCATATTACTGCATTCATGGCCTCCCTCTCCTTCAAGTACTTAGGTGAACTCCTAACATCGCAGTTTGCACCAAAGAACAACTCCAGGCCGACAGGTATGCCCGAAGTAACTCAGTGAAATAAAAACTTGAAGCGTTACAATTTATGATTTTGTAACATACAGTATACTGTACATACAGTCTACTCTCGAAGACTTTGTTTTTGTCCGCAGAAGCGCCAATTTTCATAAAAATTCTCTCTCGAAAGCAGAAATGGCTCTCCTTGTTAAAGCGAACATCAAAATTGGGTCCCAGAGGTGTCCATTGTAGAGGGAGTTGACTGTTAATCATCATTTTTCTCTTGTTTCTTCTACTAAACCATAAATATATTATATATATGTTATAAAGCATAACAAGCAAGAATATTTACCCTAGAGCAACTTTTTCAAGAAACGAAGAAGCCATAAAAAATACTTCATTCCAAATGGGCGATGAATCTCCTTCATTAAACAACAGAGCTTCTGGAAACTTTCGCAATGTATCTAATGACTCTGTAATCACTCCGCTGCAAATATCGATGTCTTCTCCTCTTTCCCAAGATCTTTTTAGTATTTGGAATGCAAATGTAAGCATTGTTTTGACACAATTCCTTGCTAACTCCACATGTGACGACTTCTCGCTTTCTATTCTGCAAAAGAAATTATTCCTCATGAGAATCTAAATTTCAAAAATGGTTCTCCATTAAAAATTTTGAGTCTTAATCTTTTAAAATATGCATCTTCTCAGGAAAAACAAATTTTAGTATTTATACACAACGGATATTTTTAATGCAATACAGTAAAAAAAATGTATTAAAAGCTGAATTTTTCTTGGACAAAACAAGTACACTTGACAATTCTAAAGGCTGAAGAAAATGAGGGCTTCTTTCCTCTCACAGCAGATTATTAACACTGCTGCGATTTTGATGGAGAGTGTTGTAATCATGAGTATGTGTCGGAAATAAACCAAGGACCAACTTAAAAACTAAACACTTCAAATGGTATGTTTTTCAGATTTTCTATTTGAGAAAGCAGTCACCAAGTGTGAGAGGAAGTGTTCTTCATTGCTTGCGTCAAAACGATTTTAAATATATTGACAAAAGGAAACAAGGTTGATTTTAAAACTACATGGAAAAGCGAATTGAGGGCACCACCATAAATATTTTTGATGATTGGTTCACAAGCTTCTTCGTGCAGTTATGTTATGGTCCCAGCTGACAAAATGAGCTCAAAATCTCGAAATGGCGTTTATAATACCAAAACATTGTTATTACATTTCACCAATTATTTAGGAGAAACTAACGAAATGTTAAAGAGTAATAAACAAGAAAAAACTACCTATACTTTGCCTCGGGATCCATTGTTCTGTATTTTGTTTTCATTTACTATCAGCCATGTGAATCATACACGCAAATGACATTCACTGTGTGATTTCACATGTTTTAAGTACGATTCACAGCACACAAACTATTTTACTCACAAAAAGGTTTGATTACTGGGTATTGCTGAGATAAAGTCACTTTTACATGCAAACTCAAAGTCTTACAACATTTAAAACATTGCATTGCATCAGCTTGCATTGCAACTGTGTCGTACAATTTCCTCGTTAAGTTGCCAAAAGTCTGCATTATCATTTATATATTTAGCAAAAAAAATTTGTTTTCCAGTATTACATACTTTTCTTTGGCTTTTTCCTCATCTCCATTTGCCTTTTTAGTTTTCTTGATTTCTTCTTTCTTCGCTTCTCCAAAACTCTGTCTGGCAAGAGCAGCAAGATGTCTTCCAAAAACAGCTATTTGTTTGTTTAGCCTGTTAAATGATTTCACAGTGGTCATTGTTTCGTGGATGATGTTCCTCTGATTAACTTCTAATGCATAAAGATATTGTTCAAGGTGTTCTTTCGTTAAATCATCTTTCCAAAACCAAGATCTTGGCGGGTGTAGCAAAGAAGAACAATCTTGTCTGTTTTTGCTTTTTTCAGTTTCATTGTCTTGAAGACCTTGACAGCTGGTGCAGTTACATCCTTGGCTTGGTCCACATGTTACATCACAACATTCACATGTCAAGACAGGTTGACTGCAATAAAATTTGCCATTTTCTGCACATTGCGATAAAAAACCAGCTGAGTTAATAGCTGCATCTCTGATTTGGGGAATGATCTCTCCACTTTTAACAAGTGAGTCATGATACTTTGTTAGCTGATCCTCTTGAAAAATACTCTGAAAAATGTCAAATTTTGATTTTATCATCAGCCCTATACACTCTTTTTTTATAAGAACAAGATAATTTTTGCTGAGGCTTTACAATCTTAAATTTCTAAGAATTTAAGGCTGAAATGTTCTAAAATTGTTCTTATTTTTGCACGGATGATTCTTCTATAATTTTATCCCAATTGACAATGTGATAAATATTTCCTGATTTGCCTCAACAACACATAGGGAGCATTTGTGTTTAGTACCATTCATTCGCATTAGTTTAAGTAATTTGTACAAAAAGTAACAATCAACAAAAATTTAATTCTCATTCTTTGATAATTTGAATAAATTAATAAAACAAAAAAAGATTACAGAAAGTAAATGCTATATGCAAAATTAATAACAAATTAATAATTTGCATTAATATAATTGTATTTGTGTCTTCTTTTCATAATACACAGTATCTTGTTAATCAAAATTTTCCATGTTGAAAGCAAAGTCCTTTGTCATCATAAAACATAGGATAAAAATAAAACATAAAAAGAGTATGTTTACTTTTACTAATGCCTCATGAGAAAAACACAGGACCATGCATTCCCAAAAACAATGTAAACAAAATTAATTAAAAGATAAACTATTTTCTTTATACTTTAGTTTATTTTATTTGTGGAATTCATAAACAAAATCATATTGCTTCAGAGATACTTTGATTCAACAAAGGTAAGACAGTTAGGTATGGACTTCAAAATAAGATCAATTTACATGATAATGAGTCCAAAGTTGCACCATCAATGCCAGGCATTTGAGAGCTCAAGCCAAGGGCAAAGTAAGATTTTCTTGTATTATTACTGCTCAGAATTTTAACATGTGTAGACAGGGAAACTTGAATAAGACTAGCAGAATATAAATTGAGGCTAATTAAAAATCAAGTTACTTTGCTTGCTAGATATACTTTTACGTAACAGAAAAATTCAAGTGACCAGCTTATTTGACTGACAGTTTTTAACACTTAGAACATAAGATCAACAAAATAGTGTAAGATTCAAACCCACACATCAGTCTATGGTTTCTGGCTAGACTGGCTACATAATTCACTCCATGGCTATCTAATTTAACTTCTGGATGCCAACAAGCAATATCCAAATATGTACATATCCAAAAGTTGGTCAAATAAGATATTCATCTTCATTTCAGGGAAAATTCAAAGTCAGCAAACATTTCTGTTATTCTCTATTGCTTGGCTCAGCTTCATTTCAAATAAAAAATTTTAGCCAACCAATCAAATCACTCTTTTTTAAACTTTTGCAATTTGATAGGTGTGAAAAAAGTTGTGGCAGACAGTCAACTTTTGGATACGTATGATAACCAGTCACTTGTTGGTTTCCTCCAGCAATTCAATTGAATACCCACAGAATGACTGGCGAAACCATCCCAGTTTCTGGCAACCAATCACCTCATTCACTGCAGATGTATGGTTTACACCACAACAGTGACACTTTTTGGTCAGCAAGGAACAATTCACAATATTCAGAGATTTTCACCAGACCAGAGAGAAATTCATCAGATTTGGTGATGAAGTTTTCGATGAAAAAAACCTAAACTAAACAAGTAATTGCCAGTCAAATAACTTTTTTACTACAATATGTAGTGATACTGTAGACATATATAAAGTAACCATAATTACTATACTATGGTAAAAATATGAAAAAGCAAAACAACAGATGGGATATCATTACATCAACCAATCATCATTTTGTTTCATGTACAATATGTATAGCCATTTATATTGTAACAATTTGAATAAACTCTTTCCTGAATAAGCCTCCATCCAGAGAGTCAAACTTAGAGAATAAGGCCCCCCCCCCCATAAAATAATTACAACAATACTCCCCCTTGCACACAAGTACGTAACTTAAGTAAAACTTCGTAGTTTGATAAAAAAGAGTGTTCAAAAAACAAAGAAAACATATTAACATTACAAATGTTTAATCAAGAATATATCTTCCACTTAATCGCGAGTTTTATGTGCGTTTCAGTCAGCTCAGTAGCCTATTTTCCAACTCAGTTTCCTCTCTAGTCTTTATTTTTGAAATTCGACAATATTGTTTCGGTTATAAGCCCCCCCTCTCGAATAATTATAATTATAAGCCTATCTCTAGCAGAAGGTCGAGTTTTGAATAAGCCCCCCGGGAGCTTAGTCGAATTATTACGGTAGGATGGCTTAAATCGAATTCAAAACAATGAATTACGAACAATTATGAAGAAATTGTAATTAAAATTTCTCACCTGCACAGTAAAAGTTAGCAGCCATTTCTGGTCATGATCAGGATCTGTTTTTAAAAGCGGCATGACTGCAGCCCTTGCGGGATCTTGCATATTTACATTATGTTCATTTTTAGTTAATTAAATCCAGTACATTTGCCAGTACATTTGACAGAAACTGTTGCATCTTTCAAAAGTTATCTTTCTCCTCTCAAAAGTTTTATCTCTCCTTCAAAAATTAGTATGCTTCAAGTTTATCGGTTTGATACTCCTTTGATCCCTGTTTAGTCTCCCCCGCAGCCTTTTCTTCATTACCCAGTGCATCTCAGCAGCACTAGTACTACACCACAATAACTACAAGATAAAAACTGCAAATTAATCTGACATTATGCAGGGTATGCCAGCATAATATATCAGTGTACAGTGTACATAGAGAGTGGGGAAGAGCTGGATATGCCAGCATAATCTATCAGTGTACTTGGGTCCTTAGTGTGTACAGAGTGCACATGGAGATTTAATTGTGGGAAAAAGCTGGGTATGCCAGCACAATATATCAGTGTACATAGGCCCTTTTTGTACATAGTGTACAAAGAGAACGGGGAAGAGCTGGATATGCCAGCATAATGTATCAGTGTACTTTGGTCCTTATTGCACATAGTGTACATTAGAGATTGGAAGAGCTGGATATGGCAGCATAAAATATCAGTGTATTTAGGTCCTTACTGTACATATTGTACATAGAGACCGGGGCGTAGGAACGTTTTAAAAAGTGGAGGGGCACAAACAAAAAAGGGTACTTTTTCGTTTTTCGGGGCATGTTTGTAAAGTACTGAAAAATAAATAAGCGTTAGGGAGCATGTAAACGGGCACATTTTGTTAGATGTTTTGTTAGATGTTACAGGAAATAGCCACTTTTCCGACAAAAATCTTCATAAACATGCATATTTGAAGAGATATAGGAACCGGGGGCACTAAGGGCACGTACCCCCCCCCCCCCACTTTTTTGCAAACATGGAAAAAGTGCCCTCAAAATTGAAAAACGTGCCCTTCTTTCACGTGAAAAATTAAAAAGTGCCCTTTTTTTACTCCGATAAAATTGAAATGTGCCTTTCTATAATCACGAATTTATTTTTAGAGCGCCCCTTTTAGTCCCGAAAAAGTAGAATAAAGGGCCCTTTTTCTCGAAGATTAATAAAAAAAATCGCATTGCTACAATTTTGAAAAAGATTGTTACAAGAAGGTGCCTCTTTCAATGTTTAAAAAATTACTGGAAGGGCCCTTTTTTTATTAAGTGTCCTTACCTAATCTCAAAAAGTTAAAAGAAGAGCCCTGAAAAAAATGCCATTAAAAACTGTTGTCTGTGGTCAATGCGCAGAGAGAGTCTTTGGTCAATGCGTAGATAAAATGTTTGACTATTTCAGATGGAGCACGGAGAAGGCTTGATCAATTTTGTGCACTATCTTTTAATGCTCAGAATTTCGATTTTCTAATTTCTCGAAATAGGTTTAAAAGGTGTAGGGGAAGGAAAAATTTATATTTCTTTTTGGATAATTTCTTTATTAAATTTTAGCAAGTTTCACGTTATTTTTCCATCTGTCTTAGATATATGTACATCATGATAAAACCTACTTTCTGTTCATTCGACTTTTAAATGCTGCGACTACAGACAATTGTTAAAATACTGCTTGAGATTGTTGATTTTCAAAAACTTCATGACATATTTAAATGCCAAAAAGGCCAATTCCAGCCTTTTCCGAGAGCCTAAGGGCGTGGTTATACAAATTTTTCCCCCTCCCCCAGACCCCCGTCAGTAATCTTCCACCCCAGTTTTTAGGGCTAGTGACACTGCTGATTGGAGATAGCAGGCAGAATTACATCATGATTATAGCGAGAAAGAAACATAGCGAGGGGGGATAGAAATTTGAATGTTTGAAATAACGGGCAGTAGAGATAGCAGATGTAAATTTTATGTATAATTTTCTAGGTTTTCACCAATCTTTATCTGAGAAACAATTTTAATCTTTTTAAGGGAATGTTTAGGGCAAAACTGGTCAATATAAAGCATCAATTTTTAGGACTAGCTAGCTTGTAATCAGCATGAGCCATTGTTAGCTTCAGTTAATTATTTGATGACCTTTAAGCAGTTTATTAATGTCATTATGTACTGAATAATTTATATTCTAGAATCTAGGTGTATCACAAGAGTGTAATTTCAATTCAATTCGAATATACATTCGTTATATTAAGATATTAATGTTGTATTCGTTATATTATTTTAAATAAGAGGTTGCAATGTTTGATTTAACCGTATGCTTATGTAAAGATCATCACTACAAGAAGAAACGAGGGAGCTGTGTTTAGGGCGTGGTCATAAAATAACTGGGTGTGGTCAAAGTGCCCTTCAAATCTTGGGCCCCCCACTATTCAAATGCTTCCTACGTCTCTGCATATTTGGTATATATTTAAAAGGAAAGGAGCACTTTTCCGACTAAAAACTGTAAAAGTAATACTGAAAAACTGTAAGTTGAATTTTAACAATTTCAGATGATTACTGCATACACAATTCCGTAGAACAATTTACCAAGCTATATCTTTTATAGAAGAGGGCCATTTTTCTTCATAAATAAGGCACATTCGGTTATAAATTTTATAGTAAAGGGCACTTCTCAAACCAAAAGGGACCTTTATGGCGGTTTGCAAAAGGGTGAAGGGGCACGGATCCCCCGGTTCCTACGCTACTGCTTTTGAGTGATCTTTGTCATATGCAAGCTAAGCTTCAGAAATATTGCTAAGTTAGGATAACTTTGAGTAAGCTATGAAGACTAGCATTTTGAAGTACAGTTATGTTAACTATGTTGAAGGATTCGGTTATATATTACAGGGGCGCCCCAATAGCGAGGTATGAGAAGCGTTGTACCCCCTCCCCCCAATATTTTATCTGTCAACATAAACTAAATTTTGTCGGCAAATTTTATTGGTGGATTCTTACTGGATTCTTACTTGAAGAATACTGTTTTTTTTCAAATTAAATAAGTTGTTTAAAATACAGGAAACAAGACCCGAAAGCTCGAGGCAACCAATGTGGGGAGCTTAAAACACTCATAATATTGCACAGAACAACTTCCAGCAAACAACAAGAAATGAAAATTGATATAATTTGTTTTATGCAATATAATGCGTGGCCATTTGTGGCAGCAATTGTATACGTTAATTTAAAATTGATGCAATGAAAGCTTAGAACAGAGGAGGCTTAGAACAGAGGAGAGTACCGCAGATTGAAACAATGACAATATAACAATGTCGCTTGTAAGCTGCAAGAATTTTTAGGATTTCTAAATTTTTATAAAACTCAACAATACAAAGGATTTTGCATTACTTCATTTTAAATTCGTTTACTGTCGATCTTCTTCAGTCATTGACTTCGTCAAATTTTGGGTCAAATCTGTACAACAAATGGTTTAGAATACCAAGTAAGAAAGTAAATCATTCTTGTCAGATAACAACACCCTTTGCTGGTTATAACAAGCTAAATCTAAATTTAAAGGTATATTTTAGTGTTGATTTGCATTTTTGCAACCAATAACAGTTTGAAAATATCAAAAATTAGATTACGACAACCCAATCAACTCGGTGGGTAAAAAAAGAGCATCCAGAACTCCTTTTAAAGTTTAGCCCATTTCAGCTATTAGATGTCATAAAATTCTTACTTGATAATTTTATGATGTATAAAAGTCAAACTTGTCTAAACTCCCCATCGTTACAATGTTTGAAAATCATTATGCGTAATTTGAATTCTAAACAACTCCGCAGCATTCTAAAAATTGTAGTTCAAAATATCTGCACACGCAAGATCAACAATCAATTTGCTTGAAAGTTATTTCTACAAATATTTCCTTCACAAATAGTAAAAAAAATGTCCTGTCTTTGCAATTTGCCAAGCTGCTAACGCTGAGCTTAATAACATCGTTATTGCTTGACGTTTGATGTAAGAGGCTTCAACTTAAAGTTTGATACCTTGTTTGTCAAAATATATTGTTTAATCCCTGAGCTAAACTAAAGAAAAACAAACGTCAATGGTTTTCTCAAAGCCATAATGTGGTATTATTGGCAGGTTGAAGCAGCAAAAATCCTTAAATTATGTTTTTCAATGAGTATAACTCAGCGATTGTTAGAAATATCTTAATAGAAATGGCATCAAACTAAAAATTGAAGTTCCGAAGAAACCTTGTATGAACCAGGCGCGGATTCAGGGTGAGTTACTCGAGTTGGGAAACTCACCCAAAATTTCCAAGATAAGATTTTTCATGTAGTAATTTTTCTGTATGGTAATTTTATATTTTCTATTCTTTATTTGATAGAATCCTGACATGAT